>JAUIMM010000358.1:475000-477500 GCA_031769625.1 Taudactylus pleione
GTCCTGCTGGAAACTGCTAGGCTTTCCTTTCGAACACCCTTAAGCCTGCTACACACCAAACAATGTGCGCGCCCAGCGATGCAACTGATGCCCCTCGCCGACCGGTAGACATGAGACGATTCGGTACCCGACTGCCCGATATGTCACATCCCCGCTGCATTGTGTTGGCGGTCGCGTCATCAGATTCAGCTGCATGTAGGGACGACCTGATGTGACTAACGACCCAGCCGGAGAGTGCAACCGTTACACACTTGACGAGTTGAACAATTTGTTGTTCCGATCCGTCGGAATCGGGCAAATTGTTCAAAATGACGTTAAGTGTGCACCCAGCATAAGACTGCGCTACGCACCAGCGGCGGCTATGCTATGTACAGCAGTCAACAGAAATACCTCCCAACTGCTCAGCGATCGGGACAAGTCAGTCCTGATCATGACAGCGGGACAGACCCCCTCAATCTGGGACTGTCCCGGTGAAATCGGGGTGGTTGGGAGCTATGCTGGGCATACGC
This sequence comes from Taudactylus pleione, assembly GCA_031769625.1. Classification (NCBI taxonomy): domain Eukaryota; kingdom Metazoa; phylum Chordata; class Amphibia; order Anura; family Myobatrachidae; genus Taudactylus; species Taudactylus pleione. Next base: position 475,510 of record JAUIMM010000358.1, read on the forward strand.
CACCAGTTACTGTGTTCTCTTTGAAGTATGGTTACTGGTTTTGTTAAAACACTGCACTAATATAATTCTGAATGCAGCTTTATGTGAAACTATATGAGAAATGCGTGTACAGCACTACTGACAGTAAGGGGTCGCGTAACCCTCCTCTCCAAAATGAGTAGCGAGACTGAATCCCTAAATGTCTGCACGCGGTTGCGGCACTGCGTTGAGCGGAAATGATGCAAGGTCCTGTCGCTCGGCCGCTAGCACAGATTAATTGTTCTACATGCGTGCAGACACACATTTGCCGTGCGATTTATGCATCATATGCAGATTACAGCATGGCAAGGTTTCCATCTACAGGGAAACCTCATGGATCAACCTGAGTGGAATCGGTATGATTTAGTGCCTGACGCCTGTCCGGTGGTTGGAATCCTGACAGCGGCTGCCCGAAATGGGTGAAAATCCCGATCGTCCCTAAGGTAAGTATCGACTAACCTAATTCCCTCCCCTAACCTTCCCCCCAGTGCCTAACCCTAAGTCCACCCGGGGGGTTGGTTGAGTAGTAGGTAAGTGCCTAACCCTAAGTCGTCGTCTCCCCGGGGTGGGGGTGCCTAACCCTCCCTCCCCCTAGCCTAACCCTAACCTCCGGGGGGTGCCTAACCCTAAGTCCCTCTCGGGAACCCTAAATCTTAATCTTAGACTCCCACCAGCCTAACACAAGACGCCCACTTTCCCTTAGAAACATACGTCATCTCCAGGAAGTGTATTAAACGGTAACATCGAGTAACATCGGACCCATACGCAGCAATTGTGGGTGACCATAACCTACCGCAAGCACTGCGAGTGCTGCTGTGTGTAATTCAGCTATGTGACGTTTATGCTGACGCTGCGTCCCTGAAACGGCGTTCAGACGCGCACACGCCTGCGTTCGCACCGCCACACCCCCGTTACCATCAAGCAACCCCTTTCACCACTCACAAATGGCTCGTCCTGTCACTCATTCTTGCAGAGCGTCTGTGTACAGGGTTTCGAACGCTTCCAGATTGCATGGACTGGTACGCGCACGCACACTGCGTCTTGTACGCATGCGAAGATTGCAAACATCGGCAGGCTATGTGCGAACGGGTCTGAATCAGGCTCTCTGTTTGCAAGTGACATTACCACGTTTATTACCGATGCTCACAATCCGCTCTGCCTGTCGTGTTCTTGTTTGTCCTCTGTATATGCATCTTAATATCCTGTAGTGTACAGTGTGGCTGTGACGTTCCGTTATTGATCAGTTTTCTGCCTGCGATCCCTGGCATTACCTGTGCTTGGCTGAGATTAGTTTTCTGCCTGCGATCCCTGGCATTACATGTGCTTGGCTGAGATCAGGTTAATGCCTTGGATCCCTGGCATTACATGTGCTTGGCTGAGATCAGTGTAATGCCTGCGATCCCTGGCATTACATGTGCTTGGCTGAGATCAGGTTAATGCCTGCGATCCCTGGCATTACATGTGCTTGGCTGAGATCAGGTTAATGCCTGCGATCCCTGGCATTACCTGTGCTTGGCTGAGATCAGTGTAATGCCTGCGATCCCTGGCATTACCTGTGCTTGGCTGAGATCAGGTTAATGCCTGCGATCCCTGGCATTACCTGTGCTTGGCTGAGATCAGGTTAATGCCTGCGATCCCTGGCATTACCTGTGCTTGGCTGAGATCAGTTTTCTGCCTGCGATCCCTGGCATTACATGTGCTTGGCTGAGATCAGTTTTCTGCCTGCGATCCCTGGCATTACATGTGCTTGGCTGAGATCAGTTTTCTGCCTGCGATCCCTGGCATTACATGTGCTTGGCTGAGATCAGTTTTCTGCCTGCGATCCCTGGCATTACCTGTGCTTGGCTGAGATCAGGTTAATGCCTGCGATCCCTGGCATTACCTGTGCTTGGCTGAGATCAGGTTAATGCCTGCGATCCCTGGCATTACATGTGCTTGGCTGAGATCAGGTTAATGCCTGCGATCCCTGGCAT
>JAUIMM010000358.1:1082500-1362500 GCA_031769625.1 Taudactylus pleione
CATCTATTTGAGGCGGGATGTAGTCTGGAAGCCGACGGTTTAAATGCCGACCGGCGGCTTCCAGACTGCTTTATCCCGACTACGAACGGATGACAGGCATCTTAATCTAGACGCCTGTCATTTGCCCGATGTTGGGAGACCGGCACCCGGCATCCTGATCGAGCGGATGCCGTGCGCCGCAGTGGACAGCCACGGGGTTAGGTTTAGGGCTCCTGGGGGGGACATAGGGTTAGGCACTCCCCCGGGAGGGTTAGGGTCAGGCTAGGGGAAGGGGGAGGTTAGGGTTAGGCACCCCCAGGGGGAGGTTAGAGTTAGGCACCCCCCTGGGAGGGTTAGGTTTAGGGTGCGGGGAGGGGGGGTTAGGTTTAGGCACCCCTGGGGGGAGGTTAGGGTTAGGCACTAGGGGGGAGGTTAGGGTTAGGCACTAGGGGGGGAAGTTAGGGTTAGGCAACCCTAAGGGAGGATTAGGGTTAGGGGGGGGAGGGTTAGATCGCTTATCTCCATCGGTATCCGCGATCTTTGGCATGCTGGTGTTGGGATTACAACCGCCGGGCTCACGTCCGGCGGTAAATCATATCACACCCTTTTTTTACAATGTTCTAGATGAATGATGGCTGCAGTCTAATGGGTCACTAGGGGCGGAGTTCTTCACTTGTCCGTTTTAGAAGGTTTGATAAATCTTCCCCCAAAATCTAAACTATTCAAAATAAAAAAGAAAGAATATGGGCAGACTAGGCAGTTGTTTCATCAAACTCGTTGTTTTTATATATTTTTTTTTATGTTAAATAAAGTGCAGAAAATATCGTCATGGGGGATTATTTGATAAGTGGCATCACGAAAATGTCATTTAAAATTTAGCTTTTAAAAAACACATTCCATTAACAACATAACAAATGTCTGCAAATTGCACACATTTACATTATAATTCACCATTTTCTTCTTCAAACACATCCATTTAAACCAAAATTAAAAGATCTGCAAACCAATCTGATGAGACTATCTATGGTTACAAATACTACTGAGAACAAACCCATGTAAACGGGCTTACACCTACGGTACTTCATGCCCATGGTGTTTTAGAAGAGTCAAGCTGGAGGAGACAAGAGCTGAGTGGTGGGATTCATAACAGGGCTGGTAGAGAGTGGTCTGGAAAGGGTTTTTGGATTCAGGGCCTGATTCAGACCCGCTCGCGAGCGCTATGCGCTCGCAAGCGGGTCAATGGTGGCCCAGTGCGCATGTGCACGACAGAGCCGGCTCCGTCGTGCACATGCGCGAGACCCGTATAGCGACGGGCAAGCCGTCGCTCCGGGTCTCGTACCAAAGGGGGCGTGCTGTCGATGGGAACGCCTACTGTCTGGTGCCGGCCCCACTGACATCACAAGGGTTTCGTCGCAAGCTTGATGGTCGCGATGGTCTTGACCATCGCAATCATCATCATGGCCGCTCGCTATAGCTGTGGGTGGTCACCCACAGCAATGCGAGCGGCCAGGCCATTCTGAAAAACCAGAGGGCCGGCCCTGATTCAGAGCGAGCGCTCTGTCAGAGCATCTGGCTCTGAATCAGGCCCTCAGTGTGCTGATTGGCTAATTCCAAGAGAATGGGAAAATGTCGATGGTGCAATTACACTTAGGAACGACAGCTGGGTACATGCAAACCTACTGCCATTACAGATTGTAGCTTACCTTTGAAAACAAGTCATGAGTGAGCTGAGTATTTCACAGTGACTGCCTGAAGGCAGAGATAGCAGATAATATGACTGGGCTAGACAGAGCCATAACATGGGGTGTGCGAGCGGCTTCATCGACTGTAGGGTCCTGGGGACGGTACCGTCACTGCCCCACAGTAACAGTGTATTGTTGGATCAGCAGCACAATTGAGTCCTGAATTAACCTAGCAAGCATAGTCATAGAGGGCAAAACAATACAGTACAGGGTAAAACAGTACAAAACAATACAGTAGACAAGTAACAAATACTGTAGCACTATAATTCTCAACACAGGCACTGATGCAAGGGGTGCAAAGGAAATATTCAGCGTAAACTAAGACCTATACCTTTTAGAGTGGGCGCAGATAACGAGTCTAAGGGGGTGATTCAGCTTAGGATGGAATTACAGGACACCCCCTGCTGAATTTGCCATTTCAGCACTGCGAACTAGGTCTTTATCGCGACCATCGGTGGTGATGGTGGATGGCCCCGGGCCGCCGGCCAGCTGAGCAAGCCTCAGCTTACATAGGCTGTCCAGCTTGCGAGCCAGGAAACTGCGTCCGTGGATGCAGCCTCTGGACTTGCCACTCCAGGAAAATGGGGCCGTCACCCCTCTTTTCCGGGAATGCCGGCCATCCCTGCCCCCGCACTACCCCTTAAATGCCTCTGCCTTTAAATCAGGCAGAGGCATAGCAGGGTCTGAGTGCAATCACGCTGGACCCATTCTGACTTTTGCAGAACGGGTCCTGCGCACGTGCAGATTTCTGATAATCGGGAATTAGCCCCTAAATCGTTTGAAGAAGCAAAAATAACTGAGGGGTGGAGACCAGGGACAGAGACCCCAAGGAGGCGGTGTAGAGTGTAACCGTTGTGCAAAGAAAGTAGGTAATGAGAACAGAGGGAGGAGGACCCTGCTCATGGAACAGAGGGCCTGATTCAGACCCGGTCGCAAGTGCTGAGCGTTCGCAACCGGGTCGATGGTGGCCCAGAGCGCATGCACATGACGGAGCCGGCTCCGTCGTGCGCATGCGTGAGACCAGAATAGCGACGGGCAATTCGTCGCTCCGGGTCTCATACCAAAGGGGGCGTGCTGTCGATGTTGAGTGACAGCACACCCCCTTTAGTGGGCGGGCCGGGGGAGGTGGCTGCCCAGACGGAGGCATTCCCATGAGAACGCCTACTGTCTGGGGGCAGCCCCACTGACATCACAAGTGATGTCAGTGGGAGAGCTTTCGGCTCTGTTTGAGCCGAAAGCTCTCTGGGGCTGGTCTTGACCATCGCAACCATCATCATGGCCACTCGCTATATCTGTGGGTGGTCAACCACAGCTATGCGAGCAGCCAGGAGGCCGTTCTAAAAAAAAAAAAGACCGGCCCTGATTCAGAGCGAGCGCACGAGCGCTCTGTCAGAGCTAGAGTGCAAGAGGGTGAGGTAGACTATGTGATGACATGGCTAAATGGTGGACAGATATGCTTTTATGAACAGGTGGGTTTTCAGCACCGGCTTGAAGCAATTCAGGCTGGGGGATAGTCTGATGGAACAAATGAGATTGCCCGAATGGTGGGGATAGCAGATGATAAATCTTGGATTCTGGATTTAGATGTGATAACCAGAGGGGAGGAAAGGCGGCGGTCACTGGCCGACTAGAGAGGGTGGGAAGGAGTATGTAAGTTAATGAGGTTAGAGATATAGGGAGCAGTGGAGTTGGAGAGGGCCTTACATAGTTTGAAGAGGGTTCTGTAGGAAAAGGAGAGCCAGTAGAGGGCTTGGCGTAGAGGGTAGGCAGATGTAGAGTGGCTGGAGAGGAAGATAAGTCCAGCTGCAGCGCTGAGTACTGATTGGAGAAGAACAAGAGAAGGTTGCAGTAGTCAAGACGATAGCTGATCAGTGAGTGGACAATGGTTTTGGTGGCATCCTGGGAGAGGAAGGGTCTGATCCAAGCAATGTTGTGGTGCTGGAACTAAAAGGATAGGGCAAGGGATTGAGGGCCTCATTCAGAGGCGGTCGGAGGATGCAAGCGGTCGCTCAGAAACTGGGCGGCCACTTGCATCCTGACCGCCCGCCTCTGTTGCGGTCGTTAGGCTGTGGGTTAACACCCACAGCTCTAACGACCGCTCGGGTGATGGTCGCGATGGTCAGAGACATTGGGGCTTACGATGAGACCCTAGGGTAGGGTCTCACTTGTCGTAAGCCCCGGAGAGCTTCTGGCTCTGTCAGAGCCGGAAGCTCTCCACTGACATCACTAGTGATGTCAGTGGGGCCTCCCCAAACGGTAGGCGTTCCCATGGGAATGCCTCCGTTTGGGCTGCCACCCCCACGGCCCGCCTTCCAAACAGGGCGAGCTGTCAATCAACATTGACAGCTCGCCCCCTTTGGATCGAGGACCGCAAAGACCGGCGCTGTCGGTCGTAGCGGGTCTCACGCATGCGCATGACGGCGCTGGCGCTGTCGTGCACATGCTCTGTGGGGGGCCATCGACCCGGTCCGAGCACATTGGCGCTAACGACCGGGTCTGAATGACCCCCTGAATGTGGGGGGCGAAGAAGAGGGAAGAATCAAGAATGACTCCCAGGCAGCAGAGTTTGGAAACTAGTAATGTTTTTGACAGAAAGGTTGGTTAAGGGAGGAGACTGTAGATGGAGGGAAGACAATGAGTTCAGTTTTGGGTAAGTTGAGTTTGAGCCATGTTGAGTTTGAGAAAGTGCTTTGACCTCCAGGAGGAGATGGCAGAGAGGCAACTGGACATCTGACAGAGGGGGTATGTGGAGTGATCAGGATAGGAGAGGTAGAATTGAGTGTCATCAGCATAGAGGTGATACCCGAGGCCAAAAGAACTAAGTTCTCCCAGAGAGGAGGTGTACAGAGAAAAGAGTATAGAGCCAAGGACCGAACCCTGGGGATGCCCATGGGAACTATGGATGGGGGTAGATAAAAGCAGAGGTGGAGACAGAGAAGGATTGGTCAGCAAGGTAATGAGCAAATGTGTATGGAGCCATTGCTCCAGGGAGAGCTCAGTAGGCGCAGAAGTGAGATTGGCTGAAAATTAAGGGGTACCAGCCAAAATCTTGCCTAGGGCACCAAATTGGTCAGCTGACTCACCTGAGTGTGACAAGCTTGTCAGATGTAAATAGACTAGGTGGGAATTCCAGGGACCAGGCTCGAAGGTGAGTGGAAGGAACGTTGATCACTTTGTGTCAATATGTGGGTGCTCCCCACCACAACATAAATACTCATCCAGTCTCATTACTCAGACTCATCCAGCGCCATTGCTGGACAGCATGCTATAATGAAAACCAATCCAGGCTGGTCACCTGGAGCTGCTACCTCATTGGAATGGTGGAGCTGCTACCTCATTGGAATAGTAGAGCTGCTACCTCATTGGAATGGTGGTGCTGGGAAAAAAGAGCATATAGTACCCAGTGGCGTAACTATAAATTTTGCTCCCCCATGCCAAAAAAGTTTCAGGCCCCCCACTGCCCAAAGATCAAACACACCCAAAGACTACGTTAAAGGTGTGTGGTTACATGATACAGCAACGTGCCTTACACATTATGACACACTAAGTAATGCCACTTATAACACAGTGTGCCACACCAGAATGCCCCTTACAACACATTATGCCACACCGGAGTGCCCCTTACAACACATTATGCCACACAGCAATGCCCCTTACACATCCCACACAATAATGCCACATATAACACATAATGACATACAGTAAAGCGCTTATAACAAATTTATGCCATGCTGTAATGCCCCTATTTCACATTATGCCACACTGTTATGCCACATACAACAGATTATGCCACATACAACACATTATGCCACATAGTAATGCCCCTTACACATTATGCCACACAGTAATGCCCCTAATAGCACATTGTGCACACAGTAATGCCAAATACACATTATGCCAAACAGTAATGCCCATTACATCCCACCATGACAGATCTACTTCACCAACCCTCCTTTCTGCTCCTGCCAGTCCGTCACCTCAGCTCAAGACAGGTTGCACAGTTTTTATGTCCGTGTAGAACCAGATTATTGGGAACATAGTTTATAACCTGTAAACTGTGTATCAAATTAGTGCCCCTTATACAGTGCCCCCTATAGTTGTGCCCCAAAATGCATTACCCCCTATACTAGTGCCCCTTATGCAATGCCCCCTGTAGTAGTGCCCTTATGCAATGCCCCCTGTAGTAGTGCCCCTTTTGCAATGTCCCCTGTAGTAGTGCCCATTATGCAATCCCCTGTAGTAGTGCCCCTTATGCAATGTCCCCTGTAGTAGTGCCCATTATGCAATGTCCCCTGTAGTAGTGCCCCTTATGCAGTGCCCCCTGTAGTAGTGCCCATTATGCAGGGCCCCCTGTAGTAGTGCCCATTATGCAGGGCCCCCTGTAGTAGTGCCCATTAAAGTAGTGCCCCCTGTAGTAGTGCCCATTATGCAGGGCCCCCTGTAGTGCCCCTTCTAGTAGTTAGCCCCCTGTAGTGCCCCTTCTAGTAGTTAGCCCCCTGTAGTTAGCCCCCTGTAGTTAGCCGCCTGTAATTAGCCGCCTGTAGTTAGCCGCCTGTAGTTAGCCCCCTGTAGTTAGCCACCTGTAGTTAGCCCCCTGTAGTTGCTCCCCCCCTCCGCGCGCACACAAACAAACACACAAAAGAAAAAAACACAAACACTTACCTTTATCCCCGCCCAGTGCTGCTGCCGTCCATACCCCGGCGTCCGCTCCTCGGCACTATGGGAGTGACGTCATTACGTCACTCCCATAGTGCCCTGCGGGACCCGGAAGACGGAGGGAGCTCCGTCCTCCGGCTGCCGCCGGGGGTTTGAATAGGAGCCGGGCGCCCGCTGGTAACACACTCAGCGGGTGCCCGGCAGATGGAGGGTGCAGGGGGTGCGACCGCACCCCCTGCACCCTCCGTAGTTACTACTACTAACCCCGTCGCCCCCAAGCTACCCAGCGCCTCCAAGCCACCGCCGGGGCGTCGGGGGCAGTAGTTACGCCACTGATAGTACCCCCACAGAGGTTACCAGCCCCCACTGAAAAGTGCTGGAGCTCTTCTCAGTCCCATTAAATAAAAAATTTGGGACAAGTATTTTTTTTTATAACATTAGTGAATATTCTACAGCATCTTAAATTCTCCTTATATTGTCATTTAAATAGCACATTGTGCATATGTCTGCATTAAATAATATAATATAACATCTATAAATGTTTTCTCACTATGGAAAATCATTTAGTGCATGAATCCCGCTCGCTCAGAATCCCTCCAGGAATGAAGCGCTGGATTGTCTGAGAAATTTTAATGACACTTCAGCCTCAAACAATTTTTTTTTTTTTTTTAGCATGAAAGCGGCTATAATGGGAAAAGTAATTACTCTGTGATACAGTTAGCCGGTCATTGCAGGGAGATTTTACATATGGTCTATTTCCAAATAGAATGGGGAAAATAAACCTAGATTAGTTTAAAAATAAATATAATGTTTAATTTGTTTATGAAATTTAGCAATATATATATATTTATATATATTACAGTGGTGCCCTTATATTAAGGCTGAATTGAAAAAAACCTGAAATCTCCATAGAGAATTCCGGAGGGGGTCAGGGCGTTTAAGGGGCTTCACCTCAAAAGCTATAGGAGTTTCCAAGCTGAAATTTGACATGGCCAGGTAGAACTGTCGCTCGGTGCTGCATGCCAAATTTCAGGGCAAAAACCAGGAAAAGCCTGGTGCTGGTTGTGCTTCATACAGAGGACCCCCTATGTCGTTTGTCCCCTGAATTTAGCGCATCCAGTACTGGGTCTCCAAAGTCCGGTGCTGGCTGTTTTTTTTTTGGGGGGGGGGGGGCACGCCAATTTTTTTACACATGTTTTTTTTTTTTTATTAAGCACAGATGGGTCTCACTGATCCCATCATTGCTTCTGTGTTTGTTACTTGATCCAGATCCGAGCTTGCATCTGTGTGGTCCTAGCGCCCCCCTGGTCCTAGCACCTGCACCGCCGCCACCCGCACTGCCACCGCTAACGCCTGTGTAATTCCCCCAAGCTCATCGCTGCTACTACCCGCAGAGGACAGCCATCTTGGTGCACCCATGTAAAGCCACAGTGAGTACACCTGCTGGAGGCTCTACTGAGGCTACGCAACTAATTGAAACTTCCTATCTGTATAATGGCGGATTCGTGAGGTAATAGTTTAAAAATTGAAACTTTCTCATTTACCTGAACCCTTAAAGGCCCTATTCTGGAACAATAGCTACCTAATAAAACAAACCCCAAGTCTAAATTCGCCAAAAATCCGCCATAGAGAACAGCAGAAAAGTGGTCCTAATTGAGAATGTCAGAAAAAACTGATAGTTGGAATTTTTAATTACTCCTAAAACCTTATTTTTTAAGTTTTTGCCCTGGAATTTGTCATGCAGCACCGAGCGACAGTTCTACACACCCATGTCAAATTTCAGCTCCGTAACTCTAATAGCTTTTGAGGTGTAGTCCCTTAAACACCTTGCCCCCCTTGGAAGTTCTCTATGGGAGAATTCCATTTTTTTCTAGGGGACCCCTACGTTGTTTGTACCCTGTATTTAGCACAACCAGCACTGGGGCTCCAAAGCACGATGCTGTTTGTGCTATGGGGGCATGTCATTTTTTTTTTATATGACACATTCATTTTATTAACAGATGCATGGGTGGATCTTCCTCATACGTCCATGCATCTGTGTCTTAATGATTAGATTTTCTCAGGTGCATGCCCAGCACCAGTGAGTCCCTCTGTCACCCGCTGATGCTTCTATGAACTGCCCCACTGCTGCCACTGCTCCGCAGCCCTGCTGCTATCACTACCCCGCATGCCTACAGCCCGCCCCTGCAGCCGAACCTCATCTGCACCTCAAAACCACCTCTTGTGTGCCGGCCCCTCTTCCACCTGCGCTAGTGTACAATTTTTCCCTTCTCCCATGCAGGTGGCACGGTTTGCTCCTCCAAAGCCTGAGAGTTAATATATAAAAAAAAAAAATGAAATTCCATAGACAAAAAACCTTACGGTTTCACATGTCCCATTAAGGCTTCTTAGACATGATCTGAAATTTCACGAAACCTACTGAATTTATGCCACTCAAACTAAAAAAAGCAATGAAATGACGAACAATAAGGCTGACGCCTTAATGGACGGGTTCCTTGCACAATACAGATATGGTATGCCACCACACCCTGTGGTTAACTGCAGATTCAGCACTCTCACAGAGTGAGATTGCTGTCACTCACAAAATCGAGATACTAATTCACATAATTGTGTGCTCATTATAGATAGATAGATAGATAGATAGATAGATAGATAGATAGATGAGCCAAAACCCCACTGTTTATTATGTTTATTATTATTATTGTTAGTTATTATGGTGAGTGCAGAGCCCATGTGATTTCTATTTAAACAATGTGGTCACATACCATGTTGCACCGCAAATCTAGGAATGGTGAGTGCTATGGATTAGTGCTTTTTGTTTATTATGATTAATTTTTATAATTAATCATTTTTGTGATCACATTTTCTCATGCACCCCTTTTAACTATTTATCTAACTTGTGTCAGCTGTTTTCCTAGGTGCTTTGCAACAGGTGTGCTTGGTAACTGTCTCACATTTAAAAGCAAAGTTGCTGTGAGCTTTAAACCTTGATAGCATACCCTGAGTTTAACACTAATGTGATGGCTATGTCCATGTTATAAGTCTGAACAATAGAGTAGGGACTTGCAGGAAAGTGGGGTCCCGTGATGGGGGCTGCAAGCTTAAATGCATTGATCAATTCATGAACCAAAACCCCACTGTTTATTATGTTTATTATTATTATTATTATTATTATTATTATTATTATTATTAGTTTTTATGGTGAGTGCAGAGCCCATGTGATTCCTATTTAAACAATGTGGTCACATATCATGTTGCACCCCAAATCTAGGAATGGTGAGTGCCGTGGATTAGTGTTTTTTTTTTTTTTAGATAGATAGATATGAGATAGATGGATAGGTAGATAGATAGATAGATAGATAGATAGATGGATAGATATGAGATAGATAGATAGGTAGATAAATATGAGATAGATGGATAGATATGAGCTAGATGGATAAATATGAGATAGATAGATAGATAGATAGATAGATAGATAGATAGATAGATAGATAGATAGATAGATAGATATGAGATAGATAGATAGATAGATAGATATGAGATAGATAGATAGATAGATAGATAGATAGATAGATGGATAGATTTGAGATAGATAGATAGATATGTGATAGATAGATAGATAGATAGATAGATATGAGATAGATAGACAGATAGATATGAGATAGATGGATAGATAGATAGATATGAGGTAGATAGATAGATAGATAGATAGATAGATAGATAGATAGATAGACAGATATGAGGTAGATAGATAGATTAATAGATATGTGATAGATAGATAGATAGATAGATAGATAGATAGATAGATATGAGATAGATGGATAGATATGAGATAGATAACTAGATAGATAGATCTGAGATAGATAGATATTAGATAGATAGACAGACAGACAGACAGACAGACAGACAGACAGACAGATAGATAGATAGATAGATAGATAGATAGATAGATAGATAGATAGATATGAGATAGATGGATAGATAGATAGATAGATAGATAGATAGATAGATAGATAGATAGATATAGATGACATATACGCACAGACTCACACATACAATTATTTGATTTCTTCAACGGTATTCTTGTAATGCAGAAATAGAGAAAATAAACATGTTATACATTCACCCTTTTAATGAAATGCTGATTTATTGGAGCTAAGATTGCATAATTATTGATGTATAAAGTGAAATTGATAACAGTTTAATAGAAAATACATGTAGGTGAATTTAGACATACAAATTAAACAGTGGTGTAAACTGTGGGCTGAGGCTCTGTTGTAGTGTTCTATATATCACAACCGGGTTTGTTAATTGTTTTCTTTAGAACATTTAGCCATTATACATAATTACAAAGATAGCTGCCAAAAAATGAGTAATTAATCATAACAAAAGCCTCTTCCTAACCATTCTTGGGTCTCTGTGTGGCAGTCAGTATGCTACACTGTGCTTTTATTCTCAGTTGTTTATATTTGCAGAAAAGCAGGATTTGCCAGGGTTTCATATTGAGTTTGTTCCAAAATATGTTTAGAAGGAAGACAGCCTTGGAGGAAAGGCCTGGTTCAGGCAAATTATGATTTTTCCTTACAAGTTAGCAAACGTCAGAAGCAATAATTCATACTAGTCATTTATTACTATCAGAATATATTTAGTAAGTTTGAAGAAATAAACCCATATGTCCACAAAGTCTATAAAGAAAAATCAGGACCTAAACCTTTTACCATAATTAACTTTAGTTACAATGATTACAGGGATGGCCGTCGACCAATCGATGGTTAGCCACCGATAGTTGACACTTTGGCATCAATGGCGGAGAGATCCGATGGTTCTCCACCATTGAAGGCAGAGAGTGTGGTGATGTGTTTTTTTTTTTTTTTGTTGGCACAGGGGGCCATGGAGCATAGTTCTGCCCCCAATGTGCTTATAACCCCACCCACTTCCCTGACTGGCCCACTGGGCACCATTGATTGTGCAATCCATTGATTGTTTCAATGGTCAACCCATGGTGGAAAGTGCTAAATACAGAGGGCCTGGTTCAGCAGTGTACACAATTACATACGCAGATCAATCAATTGTTAAGCACTGCGCATGTGTATGCACCTCTAACGGAACGGCCAGTGAACTGTTGGCTGAGAAATGTGTTAGAAAGGAGCCTCCACTTCGGACTATGAGACCAGTGTCACTTTAAATTTTTTGCCTTGTTATCATTGATCTTGGATTCGGACTTACAGCACTTTATTGTACTACACATTGCGGTTCCGGTGCATGGATACGGCAGCAGCACGGATCTGTGAATACAACACTGCCCGCGGCTAACATACACCAATAGCCCTCCCACCCGGCCTGGACAATTGCAGGAGAGGTCGGCGGGCATCACCCCCCTGTGCACAGGAGACCTGTTCTAGAAAGGGCTTTAATTATACAGTCACTTGCGGTTGACAGCAGCCCTCCACAAGATCTTTCTGGATCCCCCCACATCAATCACCAAGGGGGTCAAGTTTCTAAGTATTCAGCGATAAAACTGTGATACTATAAACTGATTATAAACTTCAATATACAGTACATTGCCCGGAAAGAGCGCTTCAGGATCTGAGCACCAATGTACACATGTTCATCTGATCCCGCGGATCGGGCCAACATATCGGGCACATCTTCTAGCACGTACCCACTATGCGCGCTCCCACGGGCCGTTCAACTGGGTCATTCGGAGTGACCCAGCTGGCGAAGCCAACAAGGTCAATGGTGCCAGTGAACGATATATCGGGCAGTTGTTCACTGGATCGTGCAGTGTGTACCGCCCGCCAGATATACCATTCATCGGCACCATTGGGCATCACCTAGACGGGTCGCTTAATGTGTACCCAGCGCCCATAAAAAAAAAAAATAGTGGTAACAAAGTGGGAGTGGGTGGTGGACTGTGGAAGCACAGCGCATCCCCAAACATGTGACGGTACTATGCCCTCCCCCGCAGCGTCGGTTTGCAGGGACATCAAATAAATTATAAGCAGGGAACATTTTTATATCAGATTGAGCTGACAAATGTATATTCAATAAAGTAACTTTTTTTTATTCTACACAGTAGGTAAACCACAAGATACTGTAACATAAAGTATAATATAGAGTATAACATAACATGAAGTATTACAATCCACCGCAGCCCTGCCCCGTAGTCCCCATCAGATGTTGCAGATGGCATGAGAGACAACCCCTATAAGGTTCCCACTCTCCCAGCCATTCATCCTCTCTCCTTTTTTTGAGCATTAGAGATTTACTGAAGTCAAAATTGAATGTGAAATCGAATATGAAACCGAATATCTTCTTCTTCAAAATCAAATATTGTCTAAATATTATTACTTTTACATAGACCAACATAGGATCCCCTGATTTACTAATATTCAAATTGAAATTTGAACACCAAATAGAACACAAAATAATAGACTTGCTTCATGCTTGCGATTTTAGCATGAGCAGGTGCGAGTTACACAAAAGCATGCACAGATCAGTGAGATCCATGCATGTTTCCGTAAAAACCTAGAAGAGTGTTAAATTAATAAACAAATGATGTGGGGTCACCTCCTAAAAGCACAACCAGAATTGGGCTTTTCTGAGCCGGTGCTGGTTGTGAAAATATGGGGGGCAACAGATGTTATATCACAACGATGGACTTTTGCCCTCATTCAGACCTGGTCACAAGCGCTGAGCGCTCGCAACCCAGGTCGATGTTAAGGCTCTGCACACGTGCAGCGGCTGCACTATGCGTGCGCAAGCCCCGGAGCGAGAGAGAAATTCTCTCGCTCAGGAGCTCACTACAAAAGGGGCGGCTGTTGATGTTGATCGACAGCTCACCCCGTTTTGTAGGCGGGGCAGGGGGTGGCTACACAAACGGAGGCATTCCTGCCGTTTTGTGGGCGGCCACATTGACATCAGCAGTGATGTCAGTGGGGAGCTTCCTGCTCGATCAGAGCAGGAAGCTCCCTGGGGCCGAGACCCAACCTTAGGGTCTCGTTGCAAGCCCCGATGGTCGCGATGGTCTTGACCAGCGCGACCATCAACCTGGTGGTCGCTAAAGCTGTGGGTGGTAACCCACAGCTTAGCTAGCGACCAGGAGGCCGCACTTGAAACGTGAAGCAGCCACCCTCATTAAGAGAGAGCGCTCGCTTCTTGCGACTACCTCTGAATGAGGGCCTTTATTTTATACCATGTGGAGATTGATATGTATTATCTGGTTTCTCCAGATACAAAAAGGAGAGTTATGGTAAAACTTATCTTCGTTAACTCTCTTTCTTTGAAGTCCATAGGGTCCACAGGGAGACATTAGGTGGAACCTGGAGGACCGGACACCAACAGTAAAGCTTTTCAATCCCAGGATGCTCCGGTCCTTCCCCCTATACCCTGCCCAAAGCCTGAGGGCACATCAGTTTTGTCAACAAGCCCAAGGCAGGAGCAGGACACGAGAGAAGAAATACTGGTACAGTGAGGAATCACACTCTCACGCAGAGAAGGAAACAAGTTGAACAAGAGGAGAAGCCCATAAAAGCCAGGTGCGTCAGAGCGGATGCCCTGTGGACCCTATGGACTTTGAAGAAAGAGAGTTAACAAAGGTAGGTTTTACCATAACTCTCAGTGTCCATAGGTCTCCACAGGGAGACATTTGAGATGTCCCAAAGCAGTTCTTCAAGGGTGGAAACACTCCTGAGCTGATAGGAGAACCCTACCGCCAAAGGAAGCATCCTGAGAGGTAAATGTATCAAGGCATAAAACCTAAGAAAGGTGTGGACAGAAGACCAGGTGGCTGCCTTGCATAGCTGTTCAGCTGAAGCGCCACACTGGGCTGCCCCCGAGGGACCCACAGAGCGAGTAGAATGAGCAGAGACTATAGTTGTCACAGGAAGGCCAGTCTGCATGTAAGCCTGAGTGAGATTGTCATGCGAATCCATATGGCCAGAGTCTGTTTGTTAGCTGGCCATCCCTTCTTATGGAATCCATATAGGACAAAGAGGGAGTCCGATTTTCTGATGGAAGTAGTATGGGTCCACGTAGATCTTCAGAACATGGACCACATCCAAAGAGGCCCTACCTGCCGAGAGGTCTAGTGAATTAAAGGCGGGAATCATAATTTCCTCATTTAGGTGGAAGCCCTGTCCTGATAAAATATTAAAAGGGGGGAGCGACATGAAAGTGCCCCTAAAACCGATACCTTACGGGCTTCTGAAGAAGCTGAGAGATACTCTACGCAACACGTTAAGCTAGGATATATGCATTGGTGGACACCAGGATCGATTCCTCTGTACTGCACTTTATGCTGCCAGCTTTACAACTTTGGTGACTATATCCAGCCCAGGACTCCAGTAAAATATACAGTATCTGCGAGGACTCCTTGCTAAAACCCGAAGGCACCTATCAATGACTGGTAGTAATACTTCCATATCACCTTAAAAATTCGGCAATTATTGACTGCTTACAAAACTGTTTCCTCATCAGAAAGGACATTATAATTTGCAGTCCTATATTTGGAGCTATCTATATATGTTTCAACTTTTAATTATTAAATTACAATATTGTTCACTTTTTCAAGCTGCATAAATTATTTTTATTGATAGTTCTGTATTAGATTTTTTAGGGCAGATGCTATAGTCAGAAGAAACAGGGGGCCTGATTCAGACCCTCTCGCAGGCGGCTGCTCGCTCGTACGTGGCCGATGTTATGCAATTGTGCATGCGTATGCATTGCAGTGCACGTGCGCAGGGCTGTCTCTTCCATTGGGCTTGCTGGGCAGTTGCCCAAGGGCCCAAAGCTTCAAGGGGCCCGCTAACCCGCCCCCCTGCAGCTGCGGCCAGTTGGTACATTTTTTATATTTTTAAAAGCACTGTATTCCATATCATAGTATGATATGGTATTATTGCAGCAATAAACCTCGTCATAGTGAGATTTTGTCATGTTATAATTAGGGATGTGCGCCGGACCATTTTTGCCGGATTTGGATTTGGTTCTAA
The DNA here is from genome assembly GCA_031769625.1 of Taudactylus pleione. Classification (NCBI taxonomy): domain Eukaryota; kingdom Metazoa; phylum Chordata; class Amphibia; order Anura; family Myobatrachidae; genus Taudactylus; species Taudactylus pleione. The sequence continues at coordinate 1,097,868 of JAUIMM010000358.1, forward strand.
TTCGTCGTCCGGCTTTGGATTTGGATTTGGATTTGCCAAACTGCGGTGACTGGCTTTGGATTTGGATTTGGATTTGGATTTTTTTACAAAAATTGACAAAAAAAGCTAAAATCACATAAATTGGTCTTTTTTTTCTTCCTAGAGTATTATTAACCTCAATAACATTAATTTCCAGTCAATTTAGACCATATCACAGCTTATAATATTGTTTTCAACATTATTGGCCAAAGGTTGCAGTGAGCTGACTGGTTACTAAGCGACAAAGCAGTGGCACAACGACACAGACACCACAGTATAAAGCACATCTATGACACATTGCCACACAGCAGTGGCAGAAATGAAAAGTAGTGCACCCACCCAGTGGGGTACGGCCAGCAGAGTCACAGTACTTGTTTACAAAGTGGGCTACGGCCCTAGGAGTCACAGTGCACAATCTTATTAGCATTACACCGCACATAGGGCCTGATTCACATTACACCATAAAGTAGTGTCTCTTATTTATGTTACGACACACAGTAGTGCCCCTTTTACACAATGCCCACAGTAGTGACCCTTTTACACAATGCCCACAGTAGCGGTGTCCCTTACACAATGTCCCCCAGCAGTGGTGCCCCCTATGCAGTCCCCTTAGTAGTAGGGTCCACTATGCAGTGCCCCCAGTAGAATGCCCCCCAGTAGTATGCCCCCCATTAGCAGGCCCCCCCCAGTAGTATGCCCCCCATTAGCAGGCCCCCCCAGTAGTATGCCCCCCATTAGCATGCCACCCAGTAGTATGCCCCCCCAGTAGTATGGCTCCCCCAGTAGTAGGCTGCCCCAGTAGCAGGCCCCCCCAGTAGTAGGCTGCCCCAGTAGTAGCCCCCCCTGTAGTATGGGCTCCCCCTGTAGTATGGCCCCCCCTGTAGTAGGCTGCCCCAGTAGCAGCCCCCCCCAGTAGTAGTAAGCCCCCCCAGTAGTATGGCCCCCCCCAGTAGCAGGCCCCTCAGTAGCATGGCCCCCCCAGTAGCAGACCCCCCCAGTAGTATAGCCCCCCCAGTAGCAGGCCCCTCTGTAGTATGGCCCCCCCAGTAGTATAGCCCCGCCCAGTAGCAGACCCCCCCAGTAGTGCAGACCCCCCCAGTAGTATAGCCCCCCCCCAGTAGCAGGCCCCTCTGTAGTATGGCCCCCCAATAGTGCAGATCCCCCCAGTAGTATGGCCCCCCCAGTAGCAGACCCCCCCCAGTAGTATATCCCCCCCCAGTAGCAGGCCCCTCTGTAGTATGGCCCCCCCAGTAGTATTGCCCCCCCCAGTAGCAGACCCCCCCCCAGTAGTGCAGACCCCCCCCAGTAGTATAGCCCCCCCCAGTAGCAGGCCCCTCTGTAGTATGGCCCCCCCAGTAGTATAGCCCCCCCAGTAGCAGACCCCCCCAGTAGTGCAGACCCCCCCCCCCAGTAGCGCCCCCGGACCTTTGACAAGTAAAAAAATTAAAAAAATAAAACTTACCTGATTCCCTGCTCCTGCGCCGTCCGCTCTGTCACACGCTGAGGAGGGAGCCGGAAGACGGAGCTCATGTGTGAGCTCCAGCCGGCTCCCTCCGTGCAGCAGCCAATGAGAGTCTGTGACTCTCATTGGCTGCTGTAACAAACACACAGCTGCCGCTGGCGGCTGTGTGTCTGTGTCTGTGTAGGGCAGAGCGCTATCACTGCGCTCTGCCCTACACGCGAGGAGACCTGATGTTGGATTCTCTAGTGAGAATCCGACATCAGGCGGCCGCCGTTCGGCCCCGAACGGGGATCCGAGTCAGGCGGTGAACACCCGAACAGGGTTCGGGTGGACTCGGATCCCCAATGTTCGGAGCGGTTCGGATTCCACAGAATCCGAACCGCTCATCTCTAGTTATAATTATAGGATTGCGCAGTTATTTGATATTATTTCAGCAATAAGCCCCAGGGCAGTGTGAGAGACATGACTGCTCATACAGGGCAACTATCTCCAGTGCTGCAGCTTCTGTGGGATATTGATTTACTTGTGGGGATTTAAAGGTTTAATTTTATTGACCATTTACATTTTTTTCCCGTGGATGGCTGGGTAGAGGCCCCAGTGCATTGCTTTGCCCAGGGCCCACACTGCTGTTAAGACAGCACTGCACGTGCGCAAACTAGTTTGAGTGATCGGGAAGCGCTCTCTCACCCAGCAAAAACAGCGCAGTGTTTTGAGTGACAGGAGAGGCCGTTTTGTGGGTGTTAACAGGGGCAGGCCAGGAGTAACGGGGGAGTGGAGGTGCGAATGCAGGCGTGTTTGAGTGTTTCAATGCCATTTCAGAGGCGTGCATAATTAACAGGCAGCGTCATTGTACACGTCACCTGGCTGGATCATACATTGAAGTGCCCGCAGTGCTTGCGGTAGGGTACAGTCAACCGCAAGCGCTGCGGTCAGATCCGATGGAACCTGATGTACCGATGGTTGTATATACTTCCTGGAGATGACGTTCACTAGTAGGCGGCTAAAGACAGGCTGGTGGGCGTCTATAAACACAAAGTGATCGCACGCCAAGACATAGTGGGCGTGCTTATGCCTTGCCGTGCAATCTCCTGCCTTGACGTCACTTAGCTGAATTTCCATATGCCTGGAGCTAGTGGCCGTATCTAGCGAGCGTGTCTGAATCTGGCCCAGAGTCTTCACAGTGAGCCATTTGACATCCACTGATTCCAGGGGTTCGAATGGAGGTTCCTGAAGTGCTTTGAGCACAACTGACAAATCCCATCGAGCCACAGGAGGGACAAAGGGAGGTTGTATATGTAGAACACCTTGCATGAAGGTGTGAACATATATATATCTGGCATAGGAGCAAAGCTGCGCTGAAACCAGATACACAAAGCAGAGACCTGCACTTTGAGAGATGCTAGGTGGAGGCCTAGGTCTAGTCCAGCCTGAAGAAAGGCAAGCACACAAGAAACTTTAAAGACTTGAGGGTCATAGTTTCTTGGAGCACACCATTGGAAATATGTATGCCATATTCTATGGTAAATCCTGATTGAGACCGGTTTACGTGCTCTGAGCATGGTCTGGACCACTGAGCTGGAGAAACCCTTAGCCATTAGGAGGGATGTCTCAAGAGGCAATGCCGTTAAAGAAAGACAGACAGGCCAGGTCCGGATGTAGACAGGGACCCTGAGACAACAGGTCTACTTATTGAAGAGAAACGTCTATGGAGAGCCTTTGAAGATCGGAGTACCAATGACGTCTGGGCCAAGCCGGAGCTATCAACAGGACTGTGCCCGCCTCCTGTCTGAGCTACTGACTGGGGACCACTGGCCGTGGAAGGAGTGCTGGCCAGTTACTGTGCCCCACCCTCTGAGGCAAGTGCTTGGCGATCACACAGACTAGTTCGCGCACGTGCATTGTGTGCGAACGTATCCTAGCGAGCAGGTCTGAATTGGGCCCTAAAATCGACTACACATACCACAGTGGCTGGTAGGATATAGCGCTGTATAACCTGGCCCGTGGGAGAGTTATACAGGGAGACTGGACCCAGCGTTTCCCGGAGACCTGCTTTCCTAAAATGGCTGCTGCGCATCTCTGAGGGGGCGGATGGTGAGGAAGGAGCAGCTCAGGGAACACCAAGACCACAGTGGAAAGTTGCTCTGAGCTGGGGAGGGGCTGCAGGGAAAGCGCCTTATCCCCTGGCTGTTGTTAACCACAGGTCCCCTGGCCTTTAAAATATGCCTATGCGCCAGTAACGTTATGCCCCGGTGGACTAGTGGAGTGGTGGGCAAAGCTAGTGTCCACATCAGTGCCTCCGGTTTGTCTCCTGAGACTGGAGGAAAGACTGCACTCCGACTTCCGGAGGACAGTCTGGTGCTGCTCGCCCGTTTCTAAAAAAGAGAAAGAGTAAATAATATTATATAAGTAAAGCTTGGGCTGCTTAATGCAGCCCAGTGTTATAATGGAGGTCCAGATTATGCTGGACACCAACGACACTGAAGTGAAGGGCCCTCTGGCTGTGGGCGGGGTATATGGGGAAGGACTGGAGCATCCTGGGATTGAAAGCTTTGCTGTTGGTGTCCGGTCCTCCAGGTCCCACTAATGTCCTGTGGAGCCCTATAGACCCTGAAGAAGAAATTTCACTTTTTAACTTTTATTACCATACCAATTCTTTAATTTCAATCGAGTCTGATTCCCGGTAAGAGTCTGCTTTGGCATGACAATAAATAAAGCACAGGGACTGACACGTAACATGGCTGGTGTTGACCTACAGTAAGTGGAGACTGTTTTTCTCATGGACAACTGTATGTGGCCCTGTTGACGTCAGGAGAAAAAGCAGCTAATGTTATGTACAAGACAATCTAATAAGACCTCGGTTTAAAAAATAGGGGGTTAGAGCAGATCCACTTCTATCCAATAAAGTCAGACAAAAACAGAATAAATCACAGATTAAAGTCGGGCAACTTGGTGCAAAATCCTAAATCCATTGCAAACACTTCTCCTCCTCGTGCAGTCTTATAAATTATCCTCCATTCGATATGTATCTCAACAGAAAAGGTAGTTCCTAAACTTCTTTGATCTACATCCAAATCCTTTGTGCCATGCTGTACAAGCTTTAAAGTTAGGACCAGACAGTTTTTGAAGATCTGTACTATAAAACTAGCAAAGAGATATGAGTTTACTTTCGTTGAAGACGTATCCTCTTGCCTAATATCTCTGAGAAAATAGGAACAAGAAAAATTAAAATAACTCAGCAAAATCTCATCTCAAAATACTCTCACTCTCACAGATCTACCTCGGACTTGCTCCTTGGTGTTCCGGCGATTTGCAGTGCCGTAATAGGGCTTTAGTGCGCCCTGTGCCAGACCTGCCCCTGTGCGCATGAATGTGTCATGTTGTTCCACAATGGAGGGAGGGGTCATCCAGCACCTGGAAATGCCGCAATGCATCATGATGTGACAGCGCACTCAACCGGTGAGGAATTGCATTTTAATGTGAACATTTTTAAAAATGGCATGTCCTGCTCCCTCCTGATACTGAGTAGAATGATTCTGCAGAGACTTTTCCCAAAGGCCACTGCATTGTACTTAATTTCTTATGCTAATGAGACAATCTGCCAAATTAAGTGGCAAATCTGTGCAATCCTATCCCGCCCACTGTATTCGCCCCCCCCAGATGTAAGCATCATCATTGCTATGAGCATTTGCGCCAGCCCAATGCTAGTGGGATACCCTGCCGTTGCAAAATTTCACTAAACTGAGCCCGACAAAGCCTCTTGCTTGCAGCAGCAGCTGTGAGGGGCTTCAATACCACCACAATCCATCAGGGCTGTGAGGGGCTTCAATACCACCACAATCCATCAGGGCTGTGAGGGGCTTCAATACCACCACAATCCATCAGGGCTGTGAGGGGCTTCATGGTTGCCAGGTCAGCAAGGACTGCTGTGCAGACTAGACCCGACTAGTGGACAGAAACTGATAGCAGTTTTGTGTGGCAGGCAAGAAAGCCAATAAGCGCAAGCCATCTGTGATACATAGAACTTCCACTGAGAGAGAGAGAGAGCTTGCAGAGATGTAGAGAAAGGTGGCCACAGGTGCTGAGAACATTGAGTTGCTACAGTACATAGTTTGTGCTTAAAGAGACCGAACCAAAGAATTAATGAGCCGCCGTTGTCTATCTGGATACATTCTGTGGAGAGTAAGGACCTGATTCAGAGCTGCTCGCTAGATGCGATCGCTCGCATCCAGCATATGCAAATTTGTCAAAGTGACGTCATGGGAATGATCGCTCGCCAAGGCATAAGCACACCCACTTTGGCTGTGCGAGCGATCACTCTGTGTATGCAGGCACCCACTAGCGTATGGTACATCGAGCACCATCAGTTGCGATCGCTGAGCTTGTGGTTGCCTTACCCTGCCGCAAGCACTGCAAGGACTTCAGTGTAAAAAACAGACAGGTGACGTGTACTATGACGCTGCGTGTTAATTATGCACGCTTTAAAAACGGCATTGAAACACCCAGGCACGCCTGCGTTCGCACCTCCACTCCCCCGTTATTAGTGTGCTGCCCCTGTTACCACCCACAAATGGCCTCTCCTGTCACTCATTTCACTGGGCTGTCTTTGCTGGGTGAGCAAGTGGGCTGCGATCGCACAGAGTAGTTCGCGCACGCGCAGAACGAAGAGTGCACATGCGCGTATGCAAACCATCAGGCTGCTTGCGAGCGCACAGTGCGTGCGAGTGGCTCTGAATCAGGTCATAAAAACATAGTGTTAAAGCATCCGAAGACAAGGGACTGAGAGCCAATTCTGCTTGGGACTTGTAGCAGGCTTGCCTACCCTCACGATTACAGTGGGAAGCCCCCCGCTATCTCGCAAAATGTTCATCAACTCCAGTATTTATTTATTTTTTAAATGTCAGACGGCGCATGCGCGAGTCTTTTAATGTTGTTGGTGGGGCCTGCATGGGGACGTCATGACATCACTATGTGTGACGCCATGACTTAGAGGCCGGCCACCACGGTGTTGTGGCTTGCAGTGGCCGGCTAGCCATCAGTGCGCACTGAGAGGAGACTGGCGGGCAGACTATGATGGTGGCATCGGCGGCTGTATCAGCATTGTTACCGCTGCACTAATCAGCGGAGCAAGTGGGTGGCCTTTTCTTCCCCCCAAATGTAAGGTGATCTAAAGTTAAACAAAGTGAAGTCAACAACTGCGTCATACACCACCATGGTGGCTAGTGGTGCTGAGTGTCACAGGCATTAACTGCGCTCTGAAAGGGCACTCTCTGACAGCTATCCATTTAATCATGGAGCCTCCACTGTATATATACAGTATATGTGTGTGAAATAAAACTGTGTTGTCCAAAATTGTATGTGTCTGGCTGAGGAACCCTTGCCTCTCTGCCAGGGCACGGTCTGAGTTTGGAGTTGCTGCCGAAACAATGAAGCCATAAGGATGATCCATCACAGAGGTAACTCCAACTTGCTCCTGACCCACTTCATCTGTATTCTCATCATACTGAGTGATGGGATGCATGGCGCGCCTTGATTGCCTTTTTTTGTGGTTTGTCAAGTGGGGATATTTGACATGATTGGAGGCAAGTTAAGGACACATCTGTAGGACACATCTGTAGGGTGCACTCCGCAAACAAACGTATGTTCAACTGTGCATCAGCCGCGGTGTTTGTAAAACATTTTTCAGAATTAATAGCCTATAGATAAAGCTGGGGAAAATGACAGCTGAGTCATTTTGTTCTGTGGTGGGTTTGAATTTCCAGCCGAACAAAATTGATAGGGAGAATTCTGCGCGGAACACTTAAGGCCAAATTCTACCAGGGAAACATGCAAAATTCCAAGGCCAAATGTGAAATAAAGCCAATATTCCTCAGAACAGTTTAAAAGATTTCACTCATCACTCGATGGAAGGTACAAGAGCTGAAACGTAAAGCCTCTAATTCCTTTAGGCATTACCTCTGTTTATGTCAATAATAGTGTTATTTCAATGTTGGAGCTGCATTCTACAGCACTCAGAGTGGTTCTGTCTGTCAAAAAATAGAGCAAGTAATGATATCTTGTCTGTTTTCATTGTATCATTGACTTCCTGCATATTCACAGTGTTTTATTTATAATACAACAGTACATTTTCAGAACATAAGGTACTGTAGGCTGTATAATGCTCGGTGGCTACGGTAGCCCCAAGGCATTGCATTATGTTGGAACGTTTGAAAACAGACTATAAACTTTTCCCTTTTCTGGATTCACTAACTGCCAAATTATTCTGCCGTTCTGTACAACAAGGAACCAACTATGTGAAACAAAAATTCTCAACTGGCACCAATAATACGTTTGTTTTGATCCTCTTTCTGTTTACTATAATTAAAAATTTTTTTACTTTTTTTGTTTTGTTTTATATTGTTTATTTAAAAATAAATCACAAAATGTGCTTTCTTTTGGAGATGTTTTATTAATGGGGGAGGGGTCTTGTATTTACAGCTCAGCTGGTTGAATCAGTTTGCACCAGAAATCATATTAGAATCTAGAGCCTTGGTTGGCAGACATAAAACTGGCAAGGGTTCCAAAAGGGGAAGCAGTCGGGAAGCTAACGGATGGAATCCCGACCACCGGCTTTCCAACAGTCTACTCCCGGCAAGGGTTAAATGACAGGCATCGAGATCCCTACGCCTGTCATTTTACCAACGCCGGGAGCCCGACACCCGGCTTACCGATCGCCGGGCGCCTACAACCGCAGAGGGGGAGGGTTAGGTTAGGGGCTCCTGGGGGGACTTAGGGTTAGGCACCCCCCCCCCGGGAGGGTTAGGCGGTAAATCACGTGGCCGGCGATAAATCATACCGATCCCTCCAAAAGGCAGTAAAAGGTGAAAATTAAGTATTTAGATTTAAACACATAGCAATCAGATAAATTGAAATCCTCAGGCCCGATCTGCCCTACCGAAGGTGGCACTCTATGGCACAGCACTTGCACAAGTCAAAATGTCTGGGCTGAGCAGAGCCACAGTTTCATCACTTCATTGATCAAATTGACATGTGATGTTTCATATAACGTCTTAAGCTGGGTACACACCTAAGAGATATACCTGCAGATGATGGTTGCTCATACACACTGAATAATGCTCATACACACTGAATAGCCATCATCTGTCAACTGGCAGTGGTGTGACTGACACGCACACAAAAAAAATTGTTTATTTATTTTTTGGGCAGCAGCCCCTCGACAGACAGCAGCACAGCACCCCTGTGCACCTATGCCGATGACAGAAGTGGCTAACACGTCACACAAAAAAAAATGTTTAATTTTAATTTTTTAACACTGGGATGAACCCCTGAAATGAGGCAGCAGCTCCTTAACAGACAGCAGCACAGCACCCCTGCACTGATGACAAGTGTGGCTAAAACTAATTTTTTACATTTTTTTCACACTGGGGGTGGGTGAAGAGCACCCCTGAAGGACAGAGCACCCCCTGAACAGCACAGCACTACAGCCAACCAGTCCCTATGGACAGGACAATGACAGCCAGCCAGCCCCTATGGACAGGACAATGACAGCCAGCCAGCCCCTATGGACAGGACAATGACAGACAGCCAGCCAGCCCCTATGGACAGGACAATGACAGCCAGCCAGCCCCTATGGACAGGACAATGACAGCCAGCCCCAATGGACAGGACAATGACAGCCAGCCAGCCCCTATGGACAGGACAATGACAGCCAGCCCCAATGGACACAACAGCCAGCCCCTCTATAGACAACAGCCAGCCAGCCATTATGGACAGCGTCATTGTGCAATTAACAATAACACAACAGCACAGCTCCCAGCTCCCTCTCTATTCACTCTCCACAGCCAGAATGAAAAATGGCAGCAAATTGCGGAACCTTTATAGGATCCAAAAAAAATGAGAATCCGACAGCGGGATGATGACGTATTGCTTCATTTTCAGATCTGATTCAGGCGGGAAAACCCGAGCCGACTCGGATCTGCCTCGGATCCCCGTAATTCGGGTGGGTTCGGTTCTCAGGGAACCAAACCTGCTCTTCTCTAGTGTGTACCCAGCTTTACAGTAAGATAGAATCAAAGACAGCTCTTGGTCAAGCTATATATTTCAATTCATGTATTTTAACTCATTGGTTTGTGGCTATACAGAATGTTGATTATCATAGTTCCTTTATTGCAGAGTACTTGCACCTCTTAGATGTAAACAGGGTTCGGACTGGCCCACAAGGGTACAAGGGAAATCCCTGATTGGCCACACTGCCTGAGGGACCACTCCCTCCTTTAGGGCTCAAGTTCCAGACTGTACATTTTTCCTCCATTAGATGGTCAGTTATTTGGTTGGGCAAGACTGCTGATGAACATGGGTTCTTGGTTAGCATCTAAAGAAAACCTACATTAAGATTTGCCTTCCTGCCATTCAAAGTGGATGTTTATGACACAACTCTGCCACCTTCTTTAATTGTCTGTGGGCTTCAACATAATGAACACAGGGCCTGATTCAGATCTGCTCGCAAGCGGGTCGATGGCCGGGCAGCGTGCGCACTGCGCGAGCCCCGGAGCAAGTGAGAACTTCACTTGCTCAGGGCTTGCAGCAAAACGGGGCGGCTGTCGATGTTGATCGACAGCTCACCCCGTTTTGTAGGCGGGTCGGGGGGGGGCTGGCCAAATGGAGGCGTTCCCAAAGGAACGCCTGCCATTTGGGGGCGGCCCTACTGACATCACACATGATGTCAGTAGTGAACTTCCTGCTCTATTAGAGCATGAAGTTCACTGGGGCTTGCGGTGGACGAGACCCTACCATAAGGGTCTCGTCGCAAGTCCGATGGTCGCGACCATCGCGACCATCATCTGGCCTCTCGCAAAAGCTGTGGGTGGTCACCCACAGCTTAGCGAGCGGCCAGGAGGCTGGTTTAAAAAAAAAAGCGGCCACCCTGATTGAGAGTGAGCGGTCGCTTTTTGCGAGCAACTCTGAATCAGGGCCTCAGTTCCTGCTAGTGATAGGAATGGCATTGCAGCTCTTCAGTCATTCACTAACCTATAATAGTCATTCCAGTGATAGGAGTTTATATAGTTTAATTTATTTTTACAATGGCATGTATTTCACCTTTACTAGAACTAATGCAAATCTCATTGAGTTTTAGTCACTGGCCGGTAAGCACCGAAGTCCCCTATCACATGTACAGTGCACTAGTGTGGTGTATATATAGACAGGTTCACCATCATATGGCTAATTATTAGTTACATTACATCCCCAACACTATGGTGTATTCACTACGGCGCATTGTTGTTATCAATCTGGAAAAGTATCATGTATGCTCTATCAGTATTTACTATATATATTTATAAAGGGGCTCAGACCAATGCACCAATGGTTAGCCAAGCCTGTGGCAGATGGCCACACCCCAACTGGTGGTTGACCACACCCTTTAAACAAGAGCCCTACAACTGCGTTCTCCCGATGGGACCTTCATGCCCCAGGTCCAACACTGGGTGCAAACAATTCTTGAAAAATACTTATTTTCACCACTTCCTAGATAGGATATTTGTCTTGGCTTAAAAGCCAGGTAAAATCATGAAGACATGTCCTTAATAATTAGGCCTGTATGTCAAAGCATCCAAATACATTAGATGCACTGCAAGACCTTGATTGGTGACAACTTAGCATTTGTTTTTGCATTTTTTATTACATCACAGTACCTTAGTGCGCAGAATAGTCAGGGATGAGACCACTCATAGGTACAGCTTGCACAGACGTTCTCCACAAGAATAATGCAGGAGAAATGCACGCCCGTTTCATAGGCCTTGAAATTTTGACTGAATTTCATATTTACTTGAATCAAATCATTTTGCAAAAGAAGGATTTGCAAAAACAACAGACTTTTATTACATGACAGAGCGCACGTAGATGATTGGAACAAAAATTGGCGAAATGATGTTCATTAAACCATTACTTGAAGAGAAAAAAACACACTGTTCTGCAATGGTGGAGTATTAGGTGTATACTTATTATTGCGCGGTTCAGTTCACCAGAAATCCAAATTCGCCCGAATGTCGTGAATCCGGACAGGTCCGAGTCGCGGTTCTAATCTACTGAGGAGATCTGGATAAATACGAGTCCTGGTTCTGATCTTCCAGCGGTTCCGTATTCAGATTTTAAATCAGAATTTCGGGTTTTAGATTGCAAAACTTACATGATTTTAGCTGTTTTTGAAAAACTTTTTAGCATTTTTTTTTTTCTAAATCCAAAACCAAAATACGGGGGGCCAGCGCACATCTCTAATATTTACAGAAGTACAGGTTTTTAGAAGTGGAGTTGTTGACCATAGCAACCAATCAGATTCTAGCTATTATCTTCGATAAGGTGCTAGGTAAATGGTAAGTAGAATCGGATAGGTTGCTATGGGTAACACCTCTACTTCTGAAAACCCGCACTTTAGCAAATACACCCCTTAGGGGGTCTATTTACTAAGCAGTGTTAGGAGACAGAGTGAAAGGAGATAAGTTACCAGCCAATCAGCTCCCAACTGTCATTTTTCAAACACAGCCTGTGAGATGACAGTTAGGAGCTGACTGGCTGGTACCTTATCTCCTTTCACTTTGTCTCCTTATACTGCATAGTAAATAGACCCCTTAGGGGTCTCTTTACTAACAGTCCACTTAACGTGGAGTTATTGCCGCTCCTGCTTCACCTGCTAGCGCTGCAAAGCAGTAGCTGGCCACCACAGGTATTACTAATAATTAGGGGTGTGCACCGGCCACTTTTCGTGTTTTGGATCTGGATCTTTCTTCGTGTTTTGGATCTGGATTGGTTTTGCCAAAACCACCCTTCCGTTTTTTGGGTTCTGGGTTTTGTGTTTTGGATCTGTATTTTTTTTTTAAAAGCATAAAAACAGCTAAAATCACAGAATTTGTGGGTTTTTCTGCTCCTATGCTATTATTAACCTCAATAACCTTAATTTCCACTCATTTCCAGTCTATTCTGAACACCTCACACCTCACAATAGTGTTTTTATATCCAAAAGGTTGCACCGAGGTAGATGGATGACTATGCTAAGCGACACGAGTGGGCGGCACAGACACGTGGCCCATCTAGGAGTGGCACTGCAGTGGCAGACAGGATGGCAGTTTGAAAAACTAGGCCCCAAACAGTACATAATGCAAAGAAAAAAAAGAGGTGCAACATGGAATTGTCCTTGGGCCCTCCCACCCACCCTTATATTGTATAAACAGGACATGTACACTTTAACAAACCAAACATTTCAGCGCCAGGGTCTGCCACACGACTGTGGCTGAAATGATTGGTTCGTTTGGGCCCCCACAAAACAAGCTGGCAATTAATCTGTCCCTGCACAAACTGGCTCTACGGAGGCAAGATGCCGTCCTCATCCTCCTCATCCACCGATTCCTCACCCTCTTCAGTGTTGTGTACATCCTCATCCTCGGAAGAGTATTAATTCGTGCCCGCTGGAATCCACAACCACAGGTCCCTCTGTACGTTCTGGAGGCTGGTCTCCCTGGAAGAGTTGATAATTCATTTTGAGGAACATCATCTTCTGCACATTCTGTGGAAGCAACCTCCTATGCCTTTCGCTGACAAGGTTCCCAGCTGCACTAAACACTCTTTCGGAGTGCACACTGGAGGGGGGGCAACTCAGGTAAAATAGAGCCAGTTTGTACAGGGACCTCCAAATTGCTTCTTTTTCCTGCCAGTACAGGTACGGACTGTCTGACATGCCTACTTGGATGCTGTCACCAATGTAATCCTTTAACAGACAGACGCACGCTTGTCGCTGCTGCTTTAAGGATGCAGGTGCGGCTACAGCCCACACATTTCACAAAGACAGAAAAAAAAGAATATTTTTATTGTTTGTGGAGTACACATTGAGGGTTACACCACCCTTTAACAGACAGATGCACGCTTGTCGCTGCTGCTTTAAGGATGCAGGTGCGGCTACAGCCCACACATTTCACAAAGCGAAAAAAAAAGAAGAATTTTTTTTATTGTTTGTGGAGCGCACTTTGAGGGTTACACCACCCTTTAACAGACAGACGCACGCTTGTCGCTGCTGCTTTGAGGATGCAGGTGAAATCTAGACGGATTTGGAACCGGGGACACACTACCTCCATCAATTGTCTAAATCCCACTGCACTAATGGCGGATACCGGACGCACGTCTAACACCAACATAGCAGTCAAGGCCTCAGTTATACGTTTTGCTTCAGGATGACTGCTGTCGTACTTCATCCTCATCGCTAGGGACTGTTGGAGGGTCAACTGTTTAGTAAAAGTAGTGGTGTTCCTACTTCCTCTCTGGGATGATGAACAACTCCCAGCAGCAGCAACAGCACTAGGAGGAAGTGGTTCTTGATCTTTCCCTATTTTATTTTTATCGGAGAAAGTTTGGTCCTCCATTTATGTTATATTGATATATACGTGCGGCTAAGGCGCACACAAACACAGAAAACATTTTTTTATTTGGTTTGGAGTGTACTTTGGGGGTTACAGCACCCTTTAACGGTCAAGCCAGCCGGCCCTTTACTTATGACACAGGCGCACGCTTGGCACTACTTTGTTGATGCACGTGCGGCTACTGCGCACATAATTCACAAACACAGAAAATATTTTTTTATTTGGTTTGGAGTGCACTTTGGGGGTTACAGCACCCTTTAACGGTCAAGCCAGCCGGCCCTTTACTTATGACACAGGCGCACGCTTGGCACTACTTTGTTGATGCACGTGCGGCTACTGCGCACACAATTCACAAACACAGAAAATATTTTTTTATTTGGTTTGGAGTGTACTTTGGGGGTTACAGCACCCTTTAACGGTCAAGCCAGCCGGCCCTTTACTTATGACACAGGCGCACGCTTGGCACTACTTTGTGATGCACGTGCGGCTACTGCGCACGCAATTCACAAACACAGAAAAAATATGTATTTTTTTAGCACTTGGGGGGAGCACCCCTGACGGACAGAGCACCCCCTGGACAACACTACAGCACCCCTTTAGGACTGGGACACTGCACAAGACTTTTGAGTGGACACCTGACTGCACAACACAGTCCAGCCAGCACCTATGGACTTTGAAGTAGTGGACACAGCCCCTATGGACAACAGCAGCACAGCACAACACAGCTAGCCCCTATGGACTTTGAAGTAGTGGACACAGCCCCTATGGACAACAGCAGCACAGCGCAGCACAGCACAACACTACTCTGCACTACACTACACAGCCCAGCCAGCCCTAACTCCCACCCTCCCTCTTCACTGTCCACAGCCGAGTGAGAAAATGGCGCCGACGTGGGTACCTTATATTTTATCCAAAACTCACGAGACCCGGAAGGCGGGATGATGACGTTTTGCCTCGATTTCAGATCCGAGTCAGGCGGGAAAAGTCGAGCCTGACTCGGATCGGCCTCGGATAGGGGGGCTCGGGGGGGTTCAGATTTCAGGTGGTGTAAGCAGCACAGTAAAGTGACACTGGACTCGCCATCACCAGGTCTCCGTGCAGCAGGAGGCAGAGGGGGTTTTTTTTGCCAACAAAATTTATTAACAAACGGCGAACCTGACACAGCTCAAGTTCTGCTTCTGCAGTGAGGAGAAGCAGATACCAGCATCTACAGGAGGCGATATCAGCAGTAAGTGGCGATATCAGCAGTAAGTAACATCGCCTCCTAGTAATACCTGCAACACTTAGCGCTGCCACAGGTGGCTATGGCAGCGCTAAGTGCCCCAGGTGCAGTGCGATATTGTAGCCTGCACTTAGCGCTGGCAGGCTGTTTTTAGTACATACTAAGAAGCGGTATATACAGGAATTTTCTCTGCCTTTAGCGTTTTTCCCCCTTGTCTCCCCTTAGTAAATAGACCCCTTAGTCTCTCTAGGAAGGGAGTTCTCTGCATTCACAGTGCTTTTCAAATGTTTACCTAAATGCAGTTTTTAAAGCTTAGTAGTGCCCAAGCTAATTATATGTCTCATAGTATTGCCCTAGATCATTTATGACTCATAGTGGTGCCCAAATTCACATTATGCCACATTGTAGTGCCCCCAGTTCACATTGTGCCACACATTGCCCCCTACAGGTCTGCTCCCTAAGCCTCCGGGCAGCAGAGCAATAGAGCCCCTGAACCCTTATAGTTACAGCCCCTATTTTAAGGGCTTATTGGCAAATGTGATAGTTGATTGAATAAGTAATCCATTGCTTTATTGTAATTAACCCTGATAACACACATTAAGCTAACTTATCAACTAATAATAAACACACAGGGGGATATTTACTAAAGTGCAGGTTTTTAGAAGTGGAGATGTTGCCCATAGCAACCAATCAGATTCTATTTATCATCTATCTAGCACCTTCTAGAAGATAATAGCTAGAATCTGATTGGTTGCTATGGGCAACATCTCCACTTCTAAAAACCCGCACTTTAGAGAATATGCCCCACAGACACCACTGCACTGGATAAAGTTACAGCTTTATTGATTGGACCACCAGATTTTAATTCTTAGGGTGGCAAAAAAAAGCTACCAAACCCAGCTCTAGCCAATTAATGTTAAAATGAGGGCGACTAAGACGCCCCCCCCCCCCCCCCCCTAGATAGGTGTAACCTGCCCTGTGGACTCACCACCATTTACTATGGCACATTTGCCCCCCACACGCCCCCACATGGGTAGGACACACCCACCATTCTTCAAGAGTGCCCAAAGATTTTTTGTGGTTTTATCTCATATACTACTGTGAGATACATCTGAACACTGGACATCTGAAAGGAAGATTTGAAATCTACCATTGGACATCTCAGAATGGACATGTAAGTATTATTGGACTTTTTTTATTGTATGTTGGATTGGATTCAGAGCCGGACGCTATTTGCGCTCGCTCGTTCAGAAAAAGGGGCCGGCTATTTAAATTGAGCGCTCGCTCTTTGCGGTCTGTTGACTCCTCTATGTCTGAGCGAGCGAACGAAACATGCGCTCGCTATTTTGTAAAGACGCCCCCTGGCCGCTCGCATCCTACGTCATCTCCGCTATTTATTAGATTAATCGAGTACATCGAAAGGCGTCTGAACTGCTCGCAGTGCTTGTGGTTGGATTTTCCTACCGCAATCATGCGAACAGTTCAGGTTAAGAAACAACCAAGTGACGTGGTCGATGATGCTGCTTTGTTAATTATGCACACCCTTAAAACGCCCGTTTTGACCGTTTGGCACGCCTGCGTTCGGATCTCCACTCCCCGTTTTCAAGCACCTTCCCCTGTTACCACCCACAAACGCCTCATCCTGTCACTCAAATTAGCAGGCACTCGCTGTTTTGCGAGCGCTCGATTTCCGACCGCAATGACTGGTTGGCGCATGCGCATTACGACCAATAAGCATGCGCAGATGTGCGAACATCGCTCGGAGCGAACGAGCGGCCGCTTACGAGCGGCTCTGAATCAGGCCCTGAGCTCCATTATCCAGCAATTTCATATTTATACTTTTATAGATACACTTTTATGAGGGTAAGGGGGCCCTTATCTTTCTGTTTGGCTGCATAAGTGTTTTTTGGGGGTGTCCACAATTCTTCTTATATTGTACAAACTTTCACTGTCAACTAGGGCTGCACAGGGCTAATAACACAGAGGATGAAGCCTGTTCTAGGTTGGTATGTACTATGTATTATTGACTGACCACCGGGACTCAGACAGATGCGGAGGGTAACGCCAGTTTTCCTGACGTTACCCTATAGAAGCCAATGGGCTTCTACCATATCGTGCTGGTATGAGGGATCCGATCGGATCCGTCCCGGCATGCCCCGCGGCCGCCGTGTCACTCTGCGCATGCGCAGGTGGACTCCCGGGTCATAAACTCGAAAGTCCATGGCACAGCGCTGATCGCACAGGACAGGTCTTATCGGAAGAGCTGTCCTTTGCGGTACTGATCGCATGTTAGTACATATGCGATCAGTAAGGATGCGGTGACTGGCGGGATGTACTCCGCAAGGTTAGTACATCCCGCCCCTAGCGAGATCCTAGTATGTGCTATCCCCAGCCCAGCTCTGCACGGCCCAGGACTTTGATCTTTGCATGTAAATAATTGCAATCTCCATAAAGCTCAGAAATGAGCCAGACAATTCATCATTATCTATATTGTCCTTAGAGTACTTGAACTAGACAGAGAGATCTCTCCATAACGTTTTTAAAACGGTTACAGTATTCCTTTTCTCTTATGGAAGTGCTTGTGTGTCTTTAATGTCCCACGGAGAGAATCACAGGTGCTGTAATGAACCTTTTGCAGCCTGGTAATAGGAGAAAAATAATAACTGCTTTGCAAAGGTGATGGAGAGACATCGCTGTATAGAGTCCAGGCCCCAAATCGATGTCTTGCTCAGTTGCTCTGGGTCCCGTGAGGTCTAAATCTGCCTCTGGAGAGATCACTGAAAAAGTTCCATGTAATGTAAAATGTCACAACTGCTGTCAGTTACATACCTGCAAATGTCACAGTAATGCCTTCATATATCAGATCAATGTGTATTTTAGGGTTAGTGGCCCTATAATCATTGCTGTGCAAATTTCTCTTCCTCTCCAGGCTATGACTGGAGCTAGAATCATTACGTATCTGCAGCTTTACTTACTTCATGAATTCTGGGAGATGAAATATTAAACTGAAGCATCGACCATCAATATAAGTGAGAACAGCTCTCGGGCTATTTTTTGAAACATTGTCTCAGCGCGCAGAAATATATTAAAGCCATACATTACATTTTTGGAGGAGGCAAACGGCTCATTGTGTTAATGTGATGGATGTAAACAGTGAACCAAATGACTTTGCATCTCAAGTTCATTAACCTCCGGTAACTGCTGCAGCATCTCTTGGTATTTAAGAACAATCCTGTTCACAGATGAGTTTAAAGTGAAACATATAAAATAATACAGTGTATTTATTCCATGATTTGATGGATAAAGCTCATAGGGGAAGTAGTTATATTACTGGCGGCCGGAATGCCGGGTGTCGGAAGCCCGACCCAAAACTAAAGATAGGCGTTGAAATCCTGACGTCTATCTTTATCCCGTTGTTAGGTCTTAGCCATGTGGGGGGGGGAGGGTTAGGTGTAGGAACCCTCGGGGGGGAGATTAGGGTTAGGCACCCCCCAGGGGAGGATTGGGGTGAGTCTACAGGGAGGGATGGTTAGGCACCACCGGGGGGGAGGTTAGGGTTAGGCACCCCCCAGGGGAGGATTGGGGTGAGTCTACAGGGAGGGATGGTTAGGCACCACCGGGGGGGAGGTTAGGGTTTGGCACCCCCCTGGAGGGTTAGGCTTAGGGTGTGGGAAGGAGGGGTTAGGCACCAACGGGGGGAGGTGAGGCACTAGAGGGGGAGCTTAGAGATAGGCACCACTAAGGGAGGGTTAGGGGGGGAGAGGGATAGGCACACCATATTCATCACTCCTGTTGGGATCTTCATCCATTCGGATGCCGCTGTCGGGATTTCATACCCAACCCGCTCATATACATAGTGCTTAGTTTTTGGAACCAGTTCTTAGCTATAGAGATCAAGGCCCTCATTCAGAGGCGCTCGCATAATGCCAGCACTCGTTCTGAATGTGGGCGGACGTTTCTCTTTTGAAGTGCGGCCTCCTGGTTGCTAACTAAGCTGTGGATTACCACCCACAGCTTTAGCGACTGACCAGGTTGATGGTCGCGATGGTCAAGACCATCGCCACCATCGGGGCTTGCAACGAGACCCTAAGGTTGGGTCTCAGGAACCGCAAGCCCCAGGGAGCTTCCTGCTCTGATAGAGCAGGAAGCTCCCCACTGACATCACTGCTGATGTCAGTGCGGCCGCCCACAAAACGGCACAGAACGCCTCCGTTTGTGTAGCCACCCCCCAACATCGACAGCCGCCCCTTTTGTAGTGAGCTCCGGAGCGAGAAAATTTCTCTCTCACTCAGGGCTTGCGCATGCGCAGTGCGGCCGCTGCACGTGCGCAGGACCTAAACATCGACCTGCTTGTGAGCGCTCAGCGCTTGCGAGCGGGTCTGAATGATGTCCCAAGTCTCCCCATTTCCTTTTAATGGATCGTATCATGAGCCAACATGTTGCACTTTTGGTGATTTTTAGGAGAATAAATTTGGAATGAAAGATGGTTTGAAAGAGGTTTGAGGCTGAAATCTCTTGTGCACTGTGTATTTTCTGTCATTTGCATCCCTTTCTCTCATCATAATTATAGTTTGTGTAGATGTGTGTTCACAGAGCAGGGAGTGGGCATGAACTGTGGTGTGTGCTGGATATCTAAACGCAGCGATGCAATACCAAGGCGTTTGGCGGTGCACATCTAGTATGAGAGATCCTCAGTATATACTAGCATTTACTTTGTATGGATAATTACTTCCCACGGGACCCTGGGTACTGGGGTACGTGGGCAAATCTGGGAGATTTGGCTACGCACCCCTCTGAAAACAGCGAAAGAGTAAGTGTGGCACCGGGCACTGCAAAGGAGATTCCAACAGGCCCAATTAAACAGCACTTGCTTTCCACCCCTCTCAGCACCCCTGTGTACTAGCTCTCTTGGTTTGGTGGCTGAGGGGTGTAGTTACTAAGCAGTGTTAGGAGACAGAGTGAAAAGTGATAAGGCACCAGCCAATCAGCTCCCAACTGTCATCTCACAGGCTGTGTTTAAAAAATGTCAGTTGGGAGCTGATTGGCTGGCACCTTATCACTCCTAACACTGCTTAGTAAATAGACCCCTGAATCTTTCATGCTTTGGGGTTGATGAGTGGCAGTTGGTGTAGCGAATCTTGCATGCAATCGTTCTGTGCATGGCCAGAAAAGTGGCAGCCTGCATAAGCACCCATGTGATATTGCAACTTATGCATGCTTGCACCTGGATAAATGGGAAATGGTGAGGCAGAGGGTCTTACAAAATAGGGCTAGTACAGTAAGGGCATTTCATGCATTTGCAGATCAGGACAAAAACACCGAACATCGGCAAAGGGGTCAGCATCACTGGCTCACAGTGCTTGGGTCATGTGTTTGATTCCAACCAAGCCCCCATCCGTGTGGAGTTTGTATATTCTCCCCGTGGCTGAGTTGTTGCTAATTGAAGATT
The DNA here is from genome assembly GCA_031769625.1 of Taudactylus pleione. Classification (NCBI taxonomy): domain Eukaryota; kingdom Metazoa; phylum Chordata; class Amphibia; order Anura; family Myobatrachidae; genus Taudactylus; species Taudactylus pleione. Next base: position 1,118,417 of record JAUIMM010000358.1, read on the forward strand.
TTCTCATCTCTCAGGCATAGATTATGGTTTTGTGTGCACTTCAAAGCAAAACATTTTGCATACCAAAAATTTTGTTTCTGATGTATTAGAGGGGTTTCAGCACTTTTATTCATGCCTAATATCCAAAGCATTTGTTGCAAATATGATATATGGTAATAAATGGTTAACAGTTTTAGGACATCCCCATTTTTCTAGTGCAGAGTCACAAATACGTGGACAATAAACTGTGGCCTGGCCGGCAGTATCACCAAACAATAAGAGTACAGCTAACGCACACACACACACACACACACACACACAAAAAAGCACTTGTATTTTTTTTTACACTTGGGAAGAGCACCCGTGATTGACACAGCACCCCCCCTGGACAACACAGCACCCATTTATGGACTGCAGCCCTAGCCCCTTGACTGACAGGACAACAACATAGACCTTTATAGACAACAACACAGACCTTTATAGACAACACCACAGACCTTTATAGACAACACAGACCTTTATAGTAGGGGTGTGCACCGGCCACTTTTCGTGTTTTGTGTTTTGGTTTTGGATCTGGATCTTTCTTCGTGTTTTGGATCTGGATTGGTTTTGCCAAAACCACCCTTCCGTGTTTTGGGTTCTGGGTTTTGTGTTTTGGATCTGTATTTTTTTTTTAAAAAGCATAAAAACAGCTAAAATCACAGAATTTGTTGGTTTCTCTGCTCCTATGCTATTATTAACCTCAATAACCTTAATTTCCACTCATTTCCAGTCTATTCTGAACACCTCACACCTCACAATAGTGTTTTCATGTCCAAAAGGTTGCACCGAGGTAGCTGGATGACTATGCTAAGCGACACGAGTGGGCGGCACAAACACGTGACCCATCTAGGAGTGACACTGCAGTGGCAGACAGGATGGCAGTTAGAAAAACTAGGCCCCAAACTGTACATAATGCAAAGAAAAAAAAGAAGTGCAAGATGGAATTGTCCTTGGGCCCTCCCACCCACCCTTATGTTGTATAAACAGGACATGCACACTTTAACAAATCAATCATTTCAGTGCCAGGGTCTGCCACACAACTGTGGCTGAAATGATTGGTTCGTTTGGGCCCCCACAAAACAAGCTGGCAATTAATGTGTCCCTGCACAAACTGGCTCTACGGAGGCAAGATGTCATCCTCATCCTCCTCATCCACCGATTCCTCACCCTCTTCAGTGTGTACATCCTCATCCTCACAAAGTATTAACTCGTCCCCACTTGAATCCACCACCACAGGTCCCTCTGTACCTTCTGGAGGCTGGTCTCCCTGGAAGAGCTGATAATTCATTTTGATGAACATCATCTTCTCCACATTCTGTGGAAGCAACCTCCTACGCCTTTCGCTGACAAGGTTCCCGGCTGCACTAAACACTCTTTCGGAGTACACACTGGAGGGGGGGCAACTCAGGTAAAATAGAGCCAGCTTGTACAGGGGCCTCCAAATTGCCTCTTTTTCCTGCCAGTACAGGTATGGACTGTCTGACATGCCTACTTGGATGCTGTCACCGATGTAATCCTCCACCATTCTGTCAATGGTGACAGTATCATATGCAGTGACAGTAGACATGTCAGAAATTGTTGCCAGGTCCTTCAGTCCGGACCAGATGTCCAAACTTGGTCCTGCCTGCCCTGCATCACCGCCAGCGGGTTGCTTAGGATACCTAAGTTTTTTCCTGGCAGCCCCAGTTGCGGGAGAAAATGAAGAAGGAGCCGTTGACGTGTCACGTTCCGCTTCAGCTGACAGTGTGTTCACCAGCAGGTCTTTGCACCTCTGCAGGCTTGTGTCGGCCGGAAAGAGAGACACCACATAGGCTTTAAACCTAGGATCAAGCACGGTGGCCAAAATGTAGTGGTCTGATTTCAACAGATTGACCACCCTGGAATCCTGGCAAAGCGAATGAAGGGCTTCATCCACAAGTCCCACATGCCGAGCGGAATCGCTCTGTCTTAGCTCCTCCTTCACTTTCTCCAGCTGCTTCTGCAAAAGCCTGATGAGGGGAATGACCTGACTCAAGCTGGCTGTGTCTGAAAAGACTTCACGTGTGGCAAGTTCGAAGGGCTGGAGAACCTTGCACAACACGGAAATCATTCTCCACTGCGCTTGAGTCAGGTGCATACCCCCTCCTTTGCCTATGTCATAGGTGGATGTATAGGCTTGTATGGCCTTTGCTGCTCCTCCATCCTCTGAAGCATATAGAGGGTTGAGTTCCACCGCGTCACAACCTCTTGCTTCAGGTGATGGCGGGGCAGGTTCAAGAGTGTTTGCTGGTGCTCCAGTCTTCGGCACGCAGTCGCTGAATGGCGAAAGTGGCCAGAAATTTTTCGGGCCACCCAAAGCGTCTCCTGCACGCCCCTGTCGCTTTTCAGAAAATTCTGCACCACCAAGTTTATTGTGTGAGCAAAACATGGGACGTGCTGGAATTTGCCCAGATGTAATGCCCGCACAATATTGGTGGCGTTGTCAGATATCACAAATCCCCAGGAGAGTCTAAGTGGGGTAAGCCACTGGGCGATGATTTCCCTCAGTTTCTCTAAGAGGTTGTCGGCGGTGTGCCTCTTACTGAAACCGGTGATACACAGCGTAGCCTGCCTTGTAACGAGCTGGCGTTTCTGAGATGCTGCTACTGGTGACGCTGCTGCTGTTGCTGCGTAAGGTGATACATCTACCCAGTGGGCTGTCACAGTCATATAGTCCTTAGTCTGCCCTGTTCCACTTGTCCACATGTCCGTGGTTAAGTGGACATTGTGTACAACGGCATTTTTCAGGACACTGAGGACACTTTTTCTGACGTTTCTGTACAGTCTCGGTATCGCCTGCCTAGTGAAGTGGAATCTAGACGGGATTTGGAACCGGGGACACACTACCTCCATCAATTGTCTAAATCCCACTGCACTAATGGCGGATACCCGGACGCACGTCTAACACCAACATAGCAGTCAAGGCCTCAGTTATACGTTTTGCTTCAGGATGACTGCTGTCGTACTTCATCCTCCTCGCTAAGGACTGTTGGAGGGTCAATTGTTTAGTAAAAGTAGTGGTGTTCCTACTTCCTCTCTGGGATGATGAACGACTCCCAGCAGCAGCAACAGCAGCAGCGGCAGCAGTAGGCGTAGCAATGCAGGATCTTCCAGAGGAATCCCGGATAGGAGAGTCAGTCATGCCAGTGACATGGCCTGCAGGACTACTTCCGATCCTGACTAAGGAGGAAATTGACGAGGAGGGAGTTGATGGTGTGGTTTGCAGGCGCTTGGATACAACAGGACAACGGGATTTAGGTGTCCCTGGACTGCTTACGGTCTTAGCCAAAGTTTCTGAACTTGACAGTAACTTTTTATGAACGTGCTGCAGGTGCCGTATAAGGGAGGATGTTCCTAGGTGGTTGACGTCCCTACCCCTACTTATTTCACCTTTACATATGGTACATATGGCAAGACAGTTGTTGTCCGGATTTGGATAGAAATATTGCCAGACCAAAGAGGTGGAATGTTTGGTCTTCTGCCCAGGCATGACCGTGATGGGCTTTTTCATCCCACGGACAACAACTGTCTCCCCCGGAGCCTGATTTAAACAAACCACATCACCATCAGAATCCTCCTCGCCAACTTCCTCCTCAGCGCCAGCTACACCAGTATCCTCATCCTGTTGTACTTCAACAGTGACATCTTCAATTTGCATATCAGCAAGTGGACTGTGGGTGCTCCTTTCAGCACTTGCAGGGGGCGTGCAAATGGTGGAAAGAGCCACCTCTTCCCGTCCAGTGCTGGGAAGGTCAGGCATCGCAACCACCACCACACTTGGACTCTCCTTGGGGATTTGTGATATCTTCTTAGAAAGCACAGTTCTTCGCTGTGCTTTTGCCAGCTTAACTCTTTTGATTTTTTTAGTGGGAGGAGGGCTTCCATCGTCATGTGAAGCTGAACCACTAGTCATGAACATACTAGGGATCGACCTTAGCCGTTCCTTGCCACTCCGTGTCGTAAATGGCATATTGGCAAGTTTACGTTTCTCTTCAGCTGATTTAAATGTCTTTTTCAAGGTCATTTTCCTGAACTTTGCCATTTGGGATTGTATGTGCCCTCTACTATGACATTGGGCATCGGCCTTGGCAGACGATGTTGATGGCATGTTATCGTCTATGTCATGACTAGTGGCAGCAGCTTCAGCACTAGGAGGAAGTGGTTCTTGATCTTTCTCTATTTTATTTTTATCGGAGAAAGTTTGGTCCTCCATTTATGTTATATCGATTTGATCTATACGTGCGGCTAAATCAAGAAAATAATTTTTTTTTTGGTTTGGACTGGAGTGTACTTTGGGGGTTACAGCACCCTTTAACGGTCAAGCCAGCCGGCCCTTATGACACAGGCGCACTCTTGGCACTACTTTGTTGATGCACGTGCGGCTACTGCGCACACAATTCACAAACACAGAAAATAATTTTTTTTTTGGTTTGGACTGGAGTGTACTTTGGGGGTTACAGCACCCTTTAATTGTCAAGCCAGCCGGCCCTTTACTTATGACACAGGCGCACGCTTGGCACTACTTTGTTGATGCACGTGCGGCTACTGCGCACACAATTCACAAACACAGAAAATAATTTTTTTTGGGTTTGGACTGGAGTGTACTTTCGGGGGTTACAGCACCCTTTAACGGTCAAGCCAGCCGGCCCTTTACTTATGACACAGGCGCACGCTTGGCACTACTTTGTTGATGCACGTGCGGCTACTGCGCACACAATTCACAAACACAGAAAATAATTTTTTTTTTGGTTTGGACTGGAGTGTACTTTGGGGGTTACAGCACCCTTTAACGGTCAAGCCAGCCGGCCCTTTACTTATGACACAGGCGCACGCTTGGCACTACTTTGTTGATGCACGTGCGGCTACTGCGCACACAATTCACAAACACAGAAAATAATTTTTTTTTTGGTTTGGACTGGAGTGTACTCTCGGGGGTTACAGCACCCTTAACGGTCAAGCCAGCCGGCCCTTTACTTATGACACAGGCGCACGCTTGGCACTACTTTGTTGATGCACGTGCGGCTACTGCGCACACAATTCACAAACACAGAAAATAATTTTTTTTTGGTTTGGACTGGAGTGTACTTTGGGGGTTACAGCACCCTTTAACGGTCAAGCCAGCCGGCCCTTTACTTATGACACAGGCGCACGCTTGGCACTACTTTGTTGATGCACGTGCGGCTACTGCGCACACAATTCACAAACACAGAAAATAATTTTTTTTTTTGTTTGGACTGGAGTGTACTTTCGGGGGTTACAGCACCCTTAACGGTCAAGCCAGCCGGCCCTTTACTTATGACACAGGCGCACGCTTGGCACTACTTTGTTGATGCACGTGCGGCTACTGCGCACACAATTCACAAACACAGAAAATAATTTTTTTTTTGGTTTGGACTGGAGTGTACTTTCGGGGGTTACAGCACCCTTTAACGGTCAAGCCAGCCGGCCCTTTACTTATGACACAGGCGCACGCTTGGCACTACTTTGTTGATGCACGTGCGGCTACTGCGCACACAATTCACAAACACAGAAAATAATTTTTTTTTTGGTTTGGACTGGAGTGTACTTTCGGGGGTTACAGCACCCTTTAACGGTCAAGCCAGCCGGCCCTTTACTTATGACACAGGCGCACGCTTGGCACTACTTTGTTGAAGCACGTGCGGCTACTGCGCACACAATTCACAAACACAGAAAATAATTTTTTTTTTGGTTTGGACTGGAGTGTACTTTCGGGGGTTACAGCACCCTTTAACGGTCAAGCCAGCCGGCCCTTTACTTATGACACAGGCGCACGCTTGGCACTACTTTGTTGATGCACGTGCGGCTACTGCGCACACAATTCACAAACACAGAAAATTATTTTTTTCTTGGTTTGGACTGGAGTGTACTTTCGGGGGTTACAGCACCCTTAATGGTCAAGCCAGCCGGCCCTTTACTTATGACACAGGCGCACGCTTGGCACTACTTTGTTGATGCACGTGCGGCTACTGCGCACACAATTCACAAACACAGAAAATAATTTTTTTTTTGGTTTGGACTGGAGTGTACTTTCGGGGGTTACAGCACCCTTAACGGTCAAGCCAGCCGGCCCTTTACTTATGACACAGGCGCACGCTTGGCACTACTTTGTTGATGCACGTGCGGCTACTGCGCACACAATTCACAAACACAGAAAATAATTTTTTTTTTGGTTTGGACTGGAGTGTACTTTCGGGGGTTACAGCACCCTTTAACGGACAAGCCAGCCGGCCTTTTACTTATGGGACACAGGCGCACGCTTGGCACTACTTTGTTGATGCACGTGCGGCTACTGCGCACACAATTCACAAACACAGAAAATAATTTTTTTTTTGGTTTGGACTGGAGTGTACTTTCGGGGGTTACAGCACCCTTAACGGTCAAGCCAGCCAGCCCTTTACTTATGACACAGGCGCACGCTTGGCACTACTTTGTTGATGCACGTGCGGCTACTGCGCACACAATTCACAAACACAGAAAATAATTTTTTTTTGGTTTGGACTGGAGTGTACTTTTGGGGGTTACAGCACCCTTTAACGGTCAAGCCAGCCGGCCCTTTACTTATGACACAGGCGCACGCTTGGCACTACTTTGTTGATGCACGTGCGGCTACTGCGCACACAATTCACAAACACAGAAAATATATTATTTTTTTAGCACTTGGGGGGAGCACCCCTGATGGACAGAGCACCCCCTGGACAACACTACAGCACCCCTTTAGGACTGGGACACTGCACAGGACTTTGGAGTGGACACAGCCCCTATGGAGAACTGACTGCACAACACAGTCCAGCCAGCCCCTATGGACTTTGAAGTAGTGGACACAGCCCCTATTAACAACAGCAGCACAGCACAACACAGCCAGCCCCTATGGACTTTGAAGTAGTGGACAACAGCAGCACTACACTACACTACACTACACAGCACTAACTCCCACCCTCCCTCTTCACTGTCCACAGCCGAGTGAGAAAATGGCGCCGACGCGGGTACCTTATATAGGATCCAAAACCCGCGAGACTCGGAAGGCGGGATGATGACGTTTTGCCTCGATGTCAGATCCGAGTCAGGCGGGAAAAGTCGAGCCTGACTCGGATCGGACTCGGATCGGGGGGGCTCGGGGGGGTTCGGATTTCAGAAATCCGAACCCGCTCACCCCTACTTTATAGACAACAAAACAGACCTTTATAGACAACACAGACCTTTATAGACAACAACACAGACCTTTATAAACAACAACACAGACCTTTATAGACAACACAGACCTTTATAGACAACAACACAGACCTTTATGAACAACAACACAGACCTTTATAGACAACAACACAGACCTTTATAGAATCCAACACCCGCGAGAATCCGACAGCGGGAGGATGACGTTTTGCCTCATTTTCAGATCCGAGGCAGGAGGGAAAAATCCAAGCCGAGCTCGGTTCTCACTTTGGATCTGCTCATCTCTAATATAAACCACCACAAACATAGATGTATGACACGTCTCTGTACTATTAAGGCCAATAATGTAAATTTGGATCAATAATATTTTGAATATTCTAATTACCTTTTCAATCATGAAAATAGTTTTTTTTCTATTATTTTTCGTCATTTTGCTGCCCCGCAAATCTATCTGAGACACCTTCCCCAGTTCACCTTTGTATAGGTACAAGTGCTAGAAATACCCCATTGGAACTTTCTCCCATTACCTCCATCAGTAGAGACTCTGCATGTTCCCCAGTTTGCAGGGACTTATCTTAAACTCTACAGTCACTTACTGTAGGACAAAACTTCTTGACATTAAACACAGGGGTCTATTCATGAAGCAGTGAAGTGTCCTATTTAGAGATGTGCAGTCCGGTTCTCCAGAAATCCGAATCCACCCGAATTGTGTGAATCCGGGCAAATCCGGGTCGCGGTTCTGATCTTTTTGCGATTCGGAATTCGGATTTTAAATTCCGAATATTGGGTTTTGGATTGCATAAATTACATGATTTTAGCTGTTTTTAAAACTTTTTATCTATTATTTATTTATTTTTTTAAATCCAGATCCAAAACCAAAACACTCGAGGGTGGGTTCACAAAACCAAATCCAGATCCAAAACCTTGAAGGAGATACATATCCAAAACCAAAACACGGGGGTCGGCGCACATCCCTAGTCCTGTTTAGCTGAAAACATGGCTCTTCTCTGCCCAGTGCTATTCACAGAACAGGGTACCGTTGGAGAAGCTTATTACTTCTCCAGCTGGGCCCCTGCTCCTGTGTGTATCGCATCACCATACATTTGTATGGTGAGTGTGATTCATAGAGGAATGGACTGCAAAGTTCAGCTTTCCGTTCTTCTGCTAGCAGACATTCCGCCATCTCAGGATGGCGTTAGCAGTGCTGTTAAGGGAGAAGAGCAGCAAAGACAGCTGTCTTCCTGCCTTCTTCCTGTTTCCGCCCCTTCTCTGCCAGCAGCCAATCAGAGGTGCCCAGGGTATATGCATATCCTGGGTCCCCTCCTGCAATGCTGGCTGGTGTCTGCCCCCACTGACCCATTGCTTCCCCCGTTCCACTTCCTACCCCTGCGGCCGCTATATTAAAGTGACCCGGCATATGACGGGTTACCTCTATCCAGGATGCTCCCGCTCCCCCATTCCTTCCCCTTCCGCCACTATATGCCGAGTCACCTCCACCTCCATCCAAACTGTACCCTGCGCCCCCCACCGCTGCTGCTCCTGCCGCCAATGGGACCCTGCGCACGCGCATAACCACAGAGGAAGAAAAACGACCTAAAGAATAGAGAAGACCGGACCACCCAACGTGGATCTACCGTTCCGCTTCATGACACAGCTAAGGGTACATGAATTGCTACTTATCAAAACTATAGATCGCATCGAAGTGATGAGATGTGTAATGATAAGTAACAAATCTTTACCGCATATCCTAAGGAATAGACCCCCTAAACTCTTCCCTAAATAGATAAAATGACTGGAAGATGGTCTTGGGGTGACCCTAGTTGGTGACCCGTAATATTGAGTTCATCATGAAAGGTTAAATAAATAGTGCTTGTATTAGTGTGTACTGTATGTCCGTCTCATGTGCGGGAAAAGAAACCATCCAAAGAACATGTGGAAGTTCTGTAACTCAGGCCCGTGGAGGTCATAGAAAAAAGCACTCCACTATATGCTCCATAATTTGTCCCGGCCGGGTGAGGTGAGTATCGGAGCAGGCTGAAAATCCACTCTGCCTGGAGCTTGAATATGGAGATGGCTATAGTTGAAAAAAGCCGATGGGGAGATGCTAAGCTTAGCCACAATGGGCTACGGTGCAGTAAGTTAAAACCGGGTGATCCGTGGTATCTGCAAATGTGCAGGTATGCAGGTCAAAGTGAGAACACCTAACGCGTTTCTCTGCCTTGTATCAACTGGTGGTTTCCTCATGTTGAACTCAATATTAGGGGATACACATTACCTGGTGAACATTTTAAATACAGGGTGAGTCTCCCATATCCAAAATGCTTTGGACCAGGGGTATTTTGGATAACGGAATATTCCGTATTTTGGAATAATTGCATATCATAATTAATTTGGGAATATGACCCAAATATACACACAGAATGCATTTATGTTTCATATACACCTTATACACACAGCTTGAAGGTACTTTTATACAAGATTTTTAATAATTTATGCCTTAGACAAAGTTTGTGTACATTGAACAATCAAAAATCAAAGGTTTCACTATCTCAGTCATGCCAAAAAAATTCTGTATTTCGGAATATTTAGATATGGGAGACTCAACCTGTATTTCTATTATCTGGAGATTTTTTTCCCGATATTGCTGCTTTATGAACTGGACTGTTTACTCTATACATTTTATTCTAATATCAGAAACATTTTGATCCTTTGTCTGCAATATATATTATTCACTGCTCAGACATTGTCTTGCTGTATATTGAACATGTTACATGTGATTGGCTTACTTTAAGTCACACATAAATGTTTAGTTTTATGTTTTATGCTGTTTGCATTTTTTATTAAAAGTTGTAGGGATATTATTCCCTTTATATAAAATTTTCACCATTTATTGTCCATTATAGAAAGGTGAACTACATCTACCAGCGCTCCCAATATTTGCTCTCGTTTGCGCACACATCCAGGGTGAGCCATTCCTTTCTGGTGAGCTGCTTTTAGATTGGATTGATCAGAATACTTTTGGAGCGCCATTCGATTTGCTATTGCAGGAGGAAGTACATCATTAATACAAGATAATAATAAAGGTGACATCATAAAAAATGAGTGAGGACAAATTGCAAGAAATAGTAATAACAAACAATGTTACGCAATGATGGGTAGAATCAGCCCCACCAAGACAACAGGGGGCGTGGCCTAATTGTGGGAGGCAAGGCCATGCCCCCTTACTGAAAAAAAAAAGAATTGCACGCTGAGAAGGGGGGGTGCTCTGACCCCCCTCAGCCCTGCTCTAAGCCACTGGGGCGTGATCAGTGTGATTGCCCCCCCCCCGCACAGGCATAGGAGACTGCTGTGGCTGCTGCTCAGTAGCCACGAGCAGTCTCTCACTGCAGCACAGCACACGCTGTCTGCTGGGCTACTGTGAGGAAGGGGGGGACACCGACACAGAACTTTGTTGGACGAAAAAAGATATTCATGAGACTGCAGCCTATGTAATCACTGGGAACGAAGGGCCTGATTCAGAGCCGCTCGTTCGCGCCGAGCGATGTTTGCCCAACTGCGCATGCGTACGGATCGTAATACGCATGCGCGAACCAGTCAGTGCGGCCGAAAATCATTTGTTCGCTAAATAGCGAATGCCTGCTATTTTGAGTGACAGGAGGAGGCATATGTGGGTGGTAACAGGGGAAGGTGCTTGAAAACGGGGAGTGGAGATCCGAACGCAGGCGTGCTTAAAGGTCAAAACGGGCGTTTTAAGGGTGTGCATAATTAATACAGCAGCGTCACTGACCACGTCACTGGGTTATTTTATAGTCAGAACTGCTCGCAAGGTTGCGGTAGCAAAAACCAACCACAAGAATAGCGAGCAGTTCATACGCTGGAGATGTACTCGATTAATCTAATAAATAGCGGACATGACGTAGGATGCGAGCGGCCAGGGGGGGTATTTTTTCAAAAAACGACCGCAAGTTTTGTTCGCTCGTTCGGACAGAGGCGTGAACAGACCGCAAAGAGCGAACGGTTCATTTGAATAGCCACCCCTATTTCCTGGACGAACGACCGCAGTAGCGTCCGGCTCTGAATCAGGCCCTAAGGCACTTGATGACCAGCATTAATGAGTCATTTAGTTTCTATTGAATCAGTAAACTGCATTTATAAGGAATATTGCTTCAGCCTACAAATTGACTGACTTCATGGCGTATAGGTGACAGGTGCACTTTTACCATGGTAGAAAAGTAATAGGTCAATCAATGAAGTGACTCTCAAGAGTCTTCTTATCTCCGGTAGAAGAAGCCTCGGTTAATGTTATCTCCTATTGATGGTGGTGATAGAATACAGCAAAAACTATTTTAGAATTGTTCTGATACACAAGAAGCAATCTTCAGCGACAGGCCCGGCTGTATAATCCAGCTTGCTTTTATTCAGCTGTCAAAGTTTATGCTCCAACCTTTCCATCAAAAAAACACTTTGTGGTTATTGGTTTGTTATTATTCCACCTTTTAAAAGGGGGGAAAAATATTGATTAAGGAAGTTATCCTATAATAATAATAATAATAATAATAATAATAATAATAATAATAATAATAATAATAATAATAAAAAGTAATCTTCTCTCTTTTCCATTAGGAAAGAAACTGGATATGACCATTTACTGTACTTGCTGTATGTATCTAAATTGTATGTGTGTGCACCTCAAGCTACTGTAGCAGTTACTTATTGTCTTATGGTTATTTTCATATGGTGCTGATTATCAGATTACCTAATGGATCTCTAAGCAAACGTACATCAAGATTTCTCTCTCTCTCTTTTTTTAACATGACAAGTCACATACAGATACCCCTTAAACCCATATATTTACTAGACACTTTGCAGAATTACAAGAGTTGACTGATAAATGTTTTTAGTATTTTTTTTTTATTTTTAAAGCAAAAACCAGGATTAAGGGTCATTGCAAGGGGGAAAATGCTGTGCATGTATTTACCTACTAAGGGCCGTATTCAATTAGTTTCGCACCCGCAATAAAGTTCAGACTGCCGGAATTTTCACCTACATCGCGTCTTTTGGCCGCAGAAACTTATCGTGCGCGCTCCCGCTATTCGCCGTATTCAATTCCAAAAGAGGCGAAAACGGGACCCGGCGAATGTGAAGCAGGCGGAAAGTGCTGTCAGATTTGGGGAAATCAGCATGAAACCCCCAAAAAGATGCACTGACATTGGGGAACAATGTACATGTGCCTGAATAGCCGTAATGACGCTATTTTGGGGACTTAAGTTGTGTCAAAAGCTTCTTATTTGCGTCTTTGCACAAGTGGTGAAGAATGGCATTAATCATTATTTTTTGGAGAAAATAAGTATTCCTGTCAAATTTGGGGTACTTGAAAATGGGGGCTAGGATATTTTAAAGTTGCTAAAGTGTACTTTTAAAAAACGTGAAAAACGCACCTGTTGCAAACACCTGCAATCCTAAAAACACCTGACCCATCCTTACAGACCCCCAAGAAATCTATTTCGCTACTTTTTATGCTTGTACCCCCACTTTGTACTTTTTCACCCCCAAAATAAAAGTACTTTTTTGGGGTGTTCCTCACTTTTTTTTTTAGTTTTTTTTGCGCAGTTGTCCTTTGGGGGGGCTGTCCCAATGGTTCTGAGTGGTTTCCCCACCTTTGCACCCCAAAATAAAATAAATGCACTTATTTTCTCCTATTACATGGCATTGACTTTCCGCGTACGCAAAAAGTATTTTTAATTGAATACAAAGTTAAGTTTCCGACTGGCAAAAAGTCGCAACCGCGGATCTCGGCTTTTCGCATCGAATTGAATATGGCCCTAAATTGTAGAGTGTAAACAAAGAAATATAAACATGGCATAGTGTACAATATTTACAGCAAATTATATTAAGTACTTGAAAGAGGATGTAGTTAAATTGCTGACCATTGGGATGCTGGCTGACTAAATCCTGGCGCCGGAATCCCAAACCGCAGACAGGACACCGACACAGGATTCCCGACATGAGGGGAGAACCCAACGCCGGGATCCCTACAGCCGGCATCCCAATGGTAAGTGCAGCTGGTACCCTTAGCTGTTAGCCGCGTGGAGGGAGGGTGGAGGTTAGGGTTAGGCTACGGACAGGGAAGTTAGGGTTAGGCACCAACTAACGGGGAGGGTTAGGGTGCGGGGTAGGGAGGGTTAGGGCTAGGGTGTAGAACAGGAGAGTTAGGGTTAGTGAGCGAAGGAGGAAAGGTTAGGCTACTTATGTGTCCCCTGTTGGGATTCTCAGCATCGGGATGCCGCTGTTGGTCTTTTGACAGCCTGCATCCCGAGTGCCGGGCTCCCATCTCCAATCCCTTAAAACAAGTGCCTCATTTAACTCTAGGGTGCACTGATTCCAGAAAGTTTCCAAAAACCATTGACATCACATAAGTGCAGATTACACATAATTATACCGTATGAGTATACATGTACTGTAAGCTCTCACGAGCAGGGCCCTCCCTCCTCATGTTTATTCCCGGCACTATACTTGCTTCCAATGTGCCTTTTTTCCTGTCTCCTAGTCCCTTTCAGGGACTGTGTGCTCGTCCTTCGTTATATAAACGCACATTGAGTGCTGAGCTGCCTTTCCCTACAGCGAGTTACCCAACTCTTAATCTTATCTGTGTCCTATCTAGTTTGTTGGTTCATTAATCTGCATTGTTCCAGTGTTATGTAATTTTACAGTTACTGTACTATTGACAAGACTATTTTATTAATAAGACTTTTTAATTGTAATTTAGCACCTTGATTGTTTTAGATGTGTGGCAATTTAAACAGGTTGGACTGCTTAGTGTGCGCATGTGTGTCCCCAGGCTCTCTTGAAATTCCCATAATTCTCTTTTTCCTCTTCCTGATGGCGTTTTGAATTTAAGCAGGGCACCAGGGGCGGATTGGGCTTCCGGGAAAGCGGGAGAGTTCCCGCTGGGCTGGTCCCATGAACCCGTCTGCAGGGCTGGCCAACCCAACACTGCCGGCCGGGTCGGCGCTTCATGCTGTCTGCCGCGCTTCCAGGATTTGCGGCCCACTCTGAAACGCAAACCGGAAATCCATGCAACTAATATCTCTGAATTTCTATCACCATATAGTCTTCATGTATTGTTGCAGGTATAATTCAGTGTGCTGAGGAACAATAGGGGGTTAAAACCCCCCCTTTTTCTACTTGGCATGACCCCTCCCTTTCAGGCACCTGAAAAGTACTCCCAGATTCATTGAGCAGCTGACATTTTTTATTTGTTGTTATGAGATGCATGAATAAGCCAGCATTATGAGGGCATGCTGGTTCTAGTAGTGCCTGCTGGAGTTCCCAGGGGTGACTCCCAGGTAAGCTGGCTCACAATTTGGATGCATTTATGTACGTGCTATTGATTCTTATTTTTCGCTAGTCGCTATTTAGCGTTGCAAGTCGCTAAATAAAATAGCTTTCCAGTCCAATCGTGTGGTTCCAAAGCACAAAAAGTTATTTATGTAAACAGGGAAAGATTTAACAATTAGAATAAAAAGCAATAAGATATATATAAGTACAGGCAATACATACGCATGCGCTACTGGTCCCAGTATGCTGTCCTTCAATCCTGAATCCCGCTATCACCCAAAATGGAGAATGACTGAACATTGAGACCAGCACACAGCATATATACGGTACAGGTTACAAGGATAACAAAGGGACAAGTTGGCATGTTTTCATTGGTTCTTGCATCTGGTCAATCTGGTCATTGGTCAGTTCATATGATGTCATCAGAGATATGGCTCGGTTTTCCAACAGCTTCTTTATGTAGCTTCCCGCCGGAGAACTAGTTTAACCGACTACAAACACTGCATTCAGAGAATAGCATTCTAACCAATAACTCCCTATAATCCATAACTAGCGAACGCAAGATGCGAATCCTTCGCCGATAGGAACGGGAGTCTGCAAATAAACAGGGATTTAGTATGATACCAAACATGATATGTCCACTATGTTCTAAACCTAAGATCTCATTTAAGTACATATTACATCATAATTATTTGTTAAAAAGATCTTAAATAACTCTCTTGATTAACTTATTGTGAATAGGAACCATTATATACATATGCGTTCGCATATGTGCGTCTGTGCATTGATATAGGAAATGTTCGTATGTATGTGAATACGCACGTGAGCGTCTATGTGTACGCATGTGGATACACATATACGAGCGTCTAGGTGTATGCATATAAGTCTATGTGTGTGCGTTGTGTGAATCAATGTATGTGTGTGGTGGGTTCACATTTGTGCGCATTGGATTGCGCCAACGCAAAGTAGCATCTGATTTACTCTTTATCAGACCATAGACGACTAGATGTCAGATAATAATTGCAAACAATCATATCTAATTATTTGACTTCGACAGTGCCTTTATCATGAGGCCTTACATTTGACAAAATATACATGTGCCTTTGTCATGAGGCCTTATAATTGGCATATATTACATTTGGGGTGAGCGTTTGGGTGTAGGGCCCCTGAGGTTACTCTAGCTGGGCCTCCTTAGGCCATCACCACTTAATACACATAGGGCCTCAGAGGCGGTCGTTAGATGCAAGCAGTCGCTCTGAATCAGGGCGGCCGTTTGCATCCTGAACGGCCGCCTCGTCAATCGTTAATGACCGACATGGGTGATGGTCGCGATGGTCAAGACCAACGCGACCATCGGGGCTTACGACCAGACCCTAGGGTAGGGTCTGGGCACTCGTAAACCCCAGGGAGCTTCCTGCTCTGTTTAAGCAGGAAGTTCCCCACTGACATCAGCAATGATGTCAGTGGTGCCGCCCCCAAACGGCAAGCGTTCCTACTGGAACACCTCCGTTTGGATGGGCACGCCCCCGGCCCACCCAGCAAACGGGGTGAGCTGTCACTCAACATCGACAGCTCGCCCCGTCTGCTACGAGACCCCTAACGACGGAGCTCCCATCGTTAGCCGGGTCTCGCGCATGCGCACGACGGAGCCGGCTCCGTCGTGCGCATGCGCTTTGGGGCAACATCGAGTCGGTTGTGAGCGCTCTGGCGCTCGCGACTGACTCTGAATGAGCTCCATAGTTACTTTTCACATCACCTTTTGTTTGTTTTTATTCATGTAATTTTTTCACATATATTTTAACCCCTTTTTCAACACTTTTTAACTACTCGCACACATCTATACTTTACACTTCTCTATCACCCTTTTTCCATTTTTCGTGTGATGCCCTCGGGGGATCCTGGACTGGACGTTTTTTGGTGTGCCCTGCGCCCCGGACGTGAACCCCTCAGTGTTAGGGACTGCTAGTGACAGAGAAGCCGTGACGTGGCCTAGCAGCTTCCCATATATTTGCAAATGCATGCAACTAATATCTCTGAATCTCTATTATCATATAGTCTTCATAAATTGTTGCAGGTATTATTCAGTGTGCTGAGGAACAATAGGGGGTTAAACCCCCCCTTTTTCTATTTGGCATGACCCCTCCCTTTTATGTACCTGAAAAGTACTGCCAAATTGATTGAGCAGCTGCCATTTTTTGTTAGTGTCATCTCCATCAGCCTCCGCCACCAGCCATCAGCAGTCCCCTCCCTGTCTCTGTGGAATTGTCAGGTCCGGACCATCCCGTGGGGCTGTGGTAGGAGTGGTGGACATGACCATGCAGGATGAAAGTGGTGTGTGCAGGCTGCAGTTGTATGGCTGGGAGTTCTGGGACAGAGTAGGAGCCCGACGAATGGGACGTGGGTGGAAGGAGTTTTTCACTCACTCTGGCTGATCGGAACCCATGCAAATAGAAAATGACATCCGGAGTGGAGGTGATTCATGTTCAGGTTACTTCTTCCCAGGGGTGGATCATTAGGTCTTCAGTAAAATGGTAGACAATGGAAGTTAGACAGGCAATAGGTTGACAGGGTCTGAAGTCGACATGCAAAAGGTCGACTAGTATTAGTCTCTCTGTCCCAACCCATATGAGTACCTGTCAGTGAAGTGCGGTGAGGTCAATGGCTTGGGAGGCACACATGTATAAAAATACAGTTTTAATATCAAAACTCTGGAGCATGACAGGGAGTATGATAGGGAAGGGAGTATGACAGGAGAGGCTCTACCTCCCCTGCCTCCACATCCCTGGTACCTGTCTCCCTATCCATTCTCTATCCATCCTCTCTTTTTTCTCTCGTCTGTTCAAACAACCCACTGTCCACTTGCACAACGACCTTTCTCCCTTGTCTTTGACTTCTCCCATCTTCTCACCTTTCTTTTCTCCTATCCTGCTCGATATTAGGCATAACCAGTACTGGTGGACTGCCGATCAGAATCAACATGGACAAACAGCACTTGAAACGTGTCCACCATCACATAATTGAATCTAAGGATACAGGTTATCACCATTTTTTGACAAATTTTGCAAAGTTTTTCAATGGGAAAATTTGTGACCCGGGAGAGCCTTGACAAAAAAATTTGCAAGACTCTTGGGTGCACAGATTCCAGAAAGTGTGGGAACCACTGATGTAATCCACACTTATGTTTTTACACATGTAGGGGGGAAGGGTTCTCCATCCAGTATCTTGTCCAGGGCCTCGTGGGGTGAGAATCATGGTCTGTACAGTATTCTAAACTAAATTTAAGATTGCAGTGATGGGACCATGGCAGCAGTATACAGAGGGAATATGATATGACATCACTAGAACATCCCCTCCAGGCCAGCTAGATGACAGCAGAGAATGCCTATATCTAATTTAGTTTGATAACCAATTCCTATTAGATCCAGTTTATGTTTCATCTGCAACCTCTGCCAATGAGGACTAAGGGCCTGATTCAGACCCACTCGCGAGCGGCTGTCCGCTCGCAAGTGGGTCGATGGTGTGCACTGCGCATGCGCACGACGGAGGGAGCTCCGTCGTGCGCATGCGCGAGACGCGACAAGCGAAGAACTTTCCTTCGCTCGTAGTGTCTGATCAAAGGGGGCGTGCTGTCGATGTTGATTGACAGCACGCCCCCTTTGGTGGGCATGCCGGGGGCGTGCCTGCCAGACATAGGCGTTCCCAAGGGAACGCCTACCGTCAGAAGCCGGCTGCACTGACATCACTAGTGATGTCAGTGGGAGTGATTTTGGCTCTGATAGAGCCAAAATCACTCTTGGCCTTGCGGTTGAGAAACTCAACCGCAGGCTTCTGCTCGCACTGGCGATGGTCGTGATGGTCAAGACCATCGCGACCATCATCCTGCACGCTCGTATAGGCTGTGGGTGGTGACACACAGCTATACGAGCATCCAGGAGGACGCTCCATAATTATGGAGGTGGGCCCTGATTCAGAGCGAGCGCTCTGGTCAGAGCGTCCGGCTCTGAATCAGGGCCTAAGACTGATATGACATGACAAAGCCTTACATGACAAAGGTTTTTAAGAATTACATTTATAATAACACAAAAAAATATTGTTTATTTCCTTTTAGCTATAACAAACAAGTAGCATGTTCGAATCTGGGGTGAATTAATGGTGTTGGCCTATTTAATCCAATATAGGTCCGTATTCAATAAATTTCGCCTGTGCAAAAAAGTTCCGCCTACCTGACTTTTTGCCTACATCGCGTGTTTTGGACGCAAAAACTTATTCTGGCGTCCCTGCTTTTCGCCCTATTCAATTACTAACCAGGTGAAAACGGCAAGCGGCAAATGCAGAGCAAGCGGAAAGTACTCTCGGAATAGGGAAAATCACTGTGTACCCCCAAAAAAGATGTATTAACATTGGGGATCAATGTAGAAGTGCTCCAATAGCACTAATAAAACTAATTGGGGTACTGAAGTTGCTTAAAATCCTTGTTATTAGCGTCCTTGTAAAAGTGGTGAAGAATGGCATTAAGCAGTATTTTTTGGTGAAAATAAGTAGTCCAGTCAAATTTGGGGTACTTGAAAATGGGTACTAGCATATTTTATGTCTCTAAAGTAAACTTTTAAAAAATGTGAAAAACCACCCTCCTTACAGCACCCCAAGAAGTCTATTTCGCTAGTTTTTATACTTGTCCCCCCCACTTTGTACTTTTTCGGCCCCAAAATGAAAGTACTTTTTTGGGTATTCTTATATTTTTTCCCCAGATTTTTTGACACTGTTGTCCTTTGGGGGGCTGTCCCAAGGGTTCTGAGTGGTTTCCCCACTTTTGCACCCCAAAATAAAAATTTTGCGCTACTTTTCTCCTGCTATTCTTAAGAAAATCTTTTTCGCCTATTACATTGCATTGACTTTCTGCGTAGGCGAAAACCGTCTGGGATTGAATCTGGAGATAAATTCTGACCACTCGAAAAGCCGAGATCGGCGAAACTTTTTCGGGGAAAACGGCTTCTCGTTTCTAATTGAATATGACCCATAGTGTTTGTCCTGAAATAAATACATAAAAATCAATTTATTTCTGAGTAAAGTTTTAAAAGTTATCCTTTGGTGAACTGGTACTTGTAGTGCAAAATACCACTGGTTATTAATCTGATACTTCTACAATAAAATTACTCTTCAGATTTTCCTCTACTTTGGTGGGTGGATGACCAAGTAATTCCCGTAAACCACATTTTATTTTTACTTCATCCCACGTATGAAATGGCATTCATGCAGATCTTCTGACTCCCAGACAAGTTTCCTATACTTGCATAAAATCATATCAATAATAAAAGAAAAAAAATTACTTCAAAATTGGATGATTTTAAAATATTTCTTCCCGAAAATCCACGCATTCACTCTCTGGCTCAGAAAAAAAACAAAGTCGAATATTGTACATTTATACGCTGATAAAGTACTAAACAATGTTTTCTGAGTTTTCAGGTTCCCATGACAACGTTTAAATAAAACGTCTACTTCTAAGTAAATGGCACATTGAAATGCCAGTAAAAATGTGTAAGAAGCAACGAAACTTGTAAATTTACTTTTAACTTATTACATTATGTGCTTTAGAAAATGTTCCGAGCTTTCCAGTACGTTATAAATCGGGAATGGTCTTTTTTTTTTAAAGATCATGCGGATGGAATAGCAGCAAAACATGAAAGTACATTCCAGTAATTGACTGTTTGTCGATTGTGCAGAGTCAGATTTGTACAGAGTTCAAACTGGAGCGTGTTCTACAGATGAATAGAGGTCTGTGTCTGCTGCTCTGGTTTCTGTAGTTTAATGTGTAAACACTGCACTGTAATATTTTATACCCCCTCAGAGTCATCTACAACCATGCAAAAATCCAGCGGTGCAAACACTGTTTTGACTGGGAAGTTCAAGCATCCATGGAGTGGAGTCTGTTGAGGGGGCAAAATTGTTTCAGTGGCTGAAAGAGGGAACTGGCTGGATTATGGGAGGGATACAGCAAAGAGAGTAATGCGGTGAAACCCTGAAACTGTGGGTTTGCTTGTATGCGGTGGGTAACGCCATTTTCACATGGCGTTACCCTATAGAGGTCTATTGGCTTCTATCGGGACAGTGCTGTGGGATGGATTTAATCAGATTCCTCCTCCCAGCACCCCCCCAAGGCATGTGCAGAAGGACGCCAGAGGAGCATCTGAGTCATAGACCCGGAAGCACCTCATTCGCAAGTGCAGCTCTTACCGAGAGAGCGGTCCTTTGCGGTGTTCTTCATGCATACCGGCGTCACTAGCCGGCATGCATGCGAAGGGTGGCGGGATGCATTCCCGTGTGGAAGGTGATGCATATGGATTAAGCCATACTTGCCTACCCTCCCGATTTGGTCAGGAGCCTCCCGAAAATCGGGTGCCGCTCCTGACCTCCCGGGAAGGCAGGCAATTCACCCGGCTGCCACCCACCCCTCCTACCCCCCACGCAATAACCCCTGCAAGCCCCGCAGTGGGGGGGGGGGCGGTGAAGCGATTCGAGTCATTTTGGCTCCGCCCCCTGCTTCACAATGCCTATTTTATCAGCAGTGTGTAGCGGGGGTGGGGCCAAACTGATACCACCCCTGCCACGCCCACAAGTGCTGTCACCCACCCGGCCACTCCCCCTTGTCCCGGCCACCCTTACCCCCCCCCCAGTCCTGCCGATCTGGCTCTGCTCCCTCCCGGAAGGAGCAGCCAGAAAGTCGGCAGGTATGGATTAAGCAGATGGGTAAGCCTAGTTATTCTCCAAAGTACACAAGCGCAAAGAATAATAGGTTGCCTTTCCCAAGGGCACTCTATTTAAAACTTAACCTTTATTTAATCTGTTAAGATATTATTATTATTATTCCTAAAGAACCAATCAAATAAAGCAAAGCAAAAAAAAACAAAAAACAACAAAGTATAAAAATTGTGATTAAAAGATAATTTGGATCAGGAGTGACTGAGTGGATGTGACTGAGTGTCTGATGAAACGCTCGTGGTACTTTGTACCTACACACCCTCTCCTCTGGACACCCCTACATATGGATTAAAGGTGAATCGGTCTCTGCACTGGTACATAGACAACAATAAAACATTACAACAATGTTTTTTTTCAGATTATTGTACAGTTTGGTATGCATTGTGCATTAAACACTGTTTCGGGATGGAATAGCAGCATGTAGCCGACATCCTGGCGCACAGAATCCCGGTTAGATTTATGGTTAGGGGGAGGGTTAGGGTTAGGCTGCGGGAGGGGAGGGTTTGGGTTAGGCTGTTGGAGGGGAGGGTTAGGTTTAGGCTGCGGCGGGTGGGTGTTTAAGGTTAGGCTGGAAAAGGGGAAGCTTAGGGTAGGGTTAACGTTAGACTACTTACCTGCATGCGTCAGGATTTCCTCCGTCTGGATTCTGCTGCCGGAATCACCTACCAAACTCCATGTTTCCCAACCTTATGGGCGGCACTTCCCTTAATCAAGATGGCTTCCTTCTAATCAAAACTTGGCCCTTAATCACCACATCATCAGGTCACAGGGATCCGTGCCACAGCACTGGTTTATTTTTCTGTGGCATTTCCCTGCCTCATATTTCTTCACTCAACTTTACAGGAATCAGACTCATATATTTCTAAACATCATTTTTTAGCGTACGGCCAATTCCAGTAATGACACTATCTGATGCGTTATTATGTGCTTACCCATTAGTAATATAAACACCACAACAGACAGCGCACTGGTGACTAGCAGAATGGTCTATTTATAGCTAATCCCCAGGAATGTTACAGAAATAGAACATTTACCGCCAGGAAGAAGAAAGGGAATACCCATAGAGAATGTCACAGTATTGCACGTACACTTTCACTGAGATGAAAATAAATGGGTAGCAACAAGTAGCTTTGCTGGAGGGTCCTCTCGGCTATGGTACATTGAACAAAAAGGGGCATACAATAGAGAGAGAGGTGAATTAATGACCTGCACGCTGCTTCCCAGACAGACAGAGCAGCTTTTTTTTCCCCCCACTTTGGTGCGAGGACACTGGGAAAATGCAGAGATCTGACAGAACAGCCAGGTGTCTCCTTTATCCCGCTCCGTCCTTCATTGCTAGCTAAGGATGAAGACGGTGTCCCGGTGACTCTTGCAGCTGCACAAAAGATACAAAAGGAGATTTTCTATAGAGCGGCCAGTCAATCATACAGCGTCCGCTGTATGCCATTATCTGATCTAAAGGAGGCAGACGGTACCGATAAAGTTGGTTTAGAGAAAGTCTAGCATTTTGTTTTTCAGATGCATTTTGTACCATTTAAATTTTATATTGTGTCTGTAACAGCCAAAAGGTAAAACTGTACTAAGAGATGCTTTAAACAAGATAAGCATAGGAGTCAGCTCTGTGAGTGCTTTGGTTGTTTGAGCACCACCCCATCCCCTTATATTTATGCTGCAGGTGAAATGTACCCTGTCTATGCATGGGGTGTTTCAGTCATAGGGCCTGATTCAGAACCGCTCGCGAGCGCATAGATGTTTAGCCACTGCGCATGCGCACGTCGGCTCTGACGTGCGCATGCGCAAGAATCAGCTAGCGACGTGCGCTCCGGGTCTCTCGTCAAAAAGGGGCGACTGTCGATTTTGATCGACAACTCGCACCGTTTTGAAGGTGTGGCATGGGGGTGGCTTCACAAACGGAGGCGTTCCCATGCGAATGCCTGCTGTTTGTGGGCGGCCCCACTGACATCACCAGTGATGTCAATGGGAGAGCTTCCGGCTCTATTAGAGCCAGAAGCTCTCTGGGGCTTGCAGCCACGAGACCCTACCGATGGTCGCGATGGTCTTGACCATCGCGACCATCATCCTGGCCCCTCGCTATAGCTGTGGGTGGTCACCCACAGCTATGCGAGTGGCAGGAAGGCCGCTCCAAAAAAAAAAAAAAAACACCCTGATTCAGAGCGAGCGCTCTTTCAGAGCATCTGGCTCTGAATCAGGGCCATAGGGTGCTGGTGGGCAAGGAGAGCACTTCAGATCATCTTTAAAGCTGGCTCTTATGACCTCAGGTGTAACATTTGTGGTAATATCAGCAGCGTCGTAGCTAGACGGCAGTGCGCCCTGTGCAGCACTGCCGCCCCTCTCACTCCCTCTCCGCCCCCTCCTCCCACCCCCTGAGCTCTTACCCTAACTTCCGACGGGAGGAGGGAGGGCGGGATCTTCCGTCGATTTTTCAGTGGCGCGCACCACTGCCGGAGGTCTCTATCTGCAGACCTCCGGCACAGAGAAGTGTGTGGCCGGTGCCGCTGGAGGATGGCGCCCGGTGCACATAACCCCTCAGCCCCCCCCTAGTTGCGGCCCTGATATCAGTTTATGAAGAAATCCTCGGGGCAGGGCGGCATGGTTGCACAGTGTTTAGCATTGCTGTTGCACAGCACCGGCTTCTTGAGTTCAATTTCGGTAAGTATCCTATCTGCGTGGAGCTTGTAGGCTCTCCCTGTGTTCACATGTGTTTCCTCCCGATTCTACCATTTCCTCCCACAGTTCAGATAGTTTAATCGGCTTCTGACAAAAATAACAGCAATAATTGACCATGTCGACATTTATTATGTAGTCAGTGATGAAGTGTCAACATGATTAGAACCAGTGCGGCGGTCATGTGATTGTGACTTCTGGGTCAGAGCTGGGATCTTCCGCGATTCCGGAGAGTATTTATCCCCTATCCCTAATGTAACCCTGGTTAAGGGTTATGGCAATATGTGATATGTATATAAATATAATTAATATATTCTCAAGGAAATATATTATTTAAAAGCTAATAATTTATATAACAAGAGATATGGTAAGAACTTACCTTTGTTATCTCTGTTTCTACGAAGTCCATAGGGTCCACAGGGTTGACCTTGGGGTATAGGTTGGAAACCAAATCCGGGCACCACGCAGTTAAAGCTTTTAGCTCCCAGGATGCACTTGGGTCCTCTCTCCCTATAACCCCACCCCCAGCCAGAGGCACCTCAGTTTGTAAGTAGCCAAAGGCCGGAGGAGGAGAGAAAAAGAGAGAGAAAACTGGAACACTGAATAACCATACTCACAGAAATGGGAGACGGAAAACCGGTGACCAGACACACAGCCCATATGAAGCCAGGTGCGTCAGGGCGGGCGCCCTGTGGACCCTATGGACTTCGTAGAAACAGAGATAACAAAGGTAAGTTCTTACCATATCTCTTGTTCTCTACTTCAGGGTCCATAGGGGGTCCACAGGGTTGACCCTGTGCTGAGAGGAGAATCCGTCGCCAAAAAGGAAGCATCCTGAGAGACAAAGGAAACCAATGCCTAGAATCTTAAAAAAGGTGTGGACAGAAGACCACGTGGCCACCTAGTAAGGCAACACAGCCAAGGCGCCACAGCGAGCTGCCCACGAGGGTTACATGGCCCGAGAAAAAACAAGCATCAACAGAAAGGCCTACCCGGGGGAGGCCCCTGAAGAAGACATACGAGGCCATCCAGCAAACATCTGGCTATAGGCCGGCCATCCTTTCCTGTTAAAACCAGAAATCTCAAACCACCAATAAGGAGTCCGATTTCCGTAAGGAACCTGAACGGATCACATAAATCCACAGAGGCCGGACCACAGTCAATGAGGCCACACCAGCCAAGAGGACTGGGGACTGAATGGCCGTATCATAAGTTCCAGAATAATATGGAACCTAAAAATCACTAAGAAGAAACACAGGGTGAGAGCAACTCACACCCTGACATGATGCCCTCCAGAAGAGGGAGCCACATGAGAACGCTCCCAATTCCGACACTCATCTGGGTGATATAAACACCCTGAGAGAAAGAGAGAGCCTAAGCAATAGACCATGTAATGGCTATCACAACCAGCGGTTCCATAGACCGTCCCCGGAGGGAACGAAGAACCACTTGGGAGGACAAATGGAGGAATAATCCAGAAAACACTCCAAAGGATGAACTGGATACCAGAGCGGAGCAATTCCATATCTTAATCATACTGACAGTGTAGAGATCCGCACTGACAGGAAGGCCAGGCCGAGGGTGCAACCCAAGCCAGCCGGAAGGAATGCCAGAATATCAGGAAATCCTGGACACCGGAGGATTGTATCGACAGGTACAATACCATAAAAATTATGACTGCCACAGTTTGTGGTAGGTCCCAGCAAAAGCTGATCCATGTGCTCTAATCATTCCAACGATTACAAAGCCAGGGAAGCCGTAAGACCACTGTAGGGGACGCAGTCAAAGACAAGCGACCCAGGTCCAAGGCAAAACCAAGGACCCTGAGATAACAGGTCCGGGCAGTGAAGCATCAGGAATGGAGTATCGATGGAGAGACTCCGAAAATCCAAGTACCCCTGACATCTGGGGCAATCAGGAGCCACCAGCAGGAAAGCATCTCCGTCTCGATTGAAACACTTCCCACGAGGAAGAAGGGAGACCGGAGAACACAGGTACTCAAATTGGAAGGACCACTTCACCGACAAAGAGTCACTGAAGGTTGCTTCAGAATCTCCAGAGTTGGACTGTAACACCATAGTGTGATAAAGTCAGAAGGCCAGGAGGGTCACCTCAGGGGGGCCCCCCTGCTCACCAGGAGATGAAACCTCTCTTGGGGAGGAGACTAGTCCCCGGGATGCACTTTGTGACTACTGAGGACTTGAAATGAACGCTGCCGAGATGGTCGGGAGGAGACCCTCGGACTATGTCCGAATGTATGACATACCTGTCATTGCCACCCAACGAACAGTGTTGCTAAAAAGGAAGCCACTGCCCTGACCCTGCTGGACTGAACTTTTTCAGGTTCACCGGGAAACAAGAGTTATGCCAGAGTGAAGGCCCAAGACAGGTTAAAGTTCCAACAAGTTAATTGACAGGGTGGAATCGACAGACATCCAACTGCACTGAAATGGATGCGAACCAGACACTGTCCGTAGCCAAGAATACCCTGGACGAGATGACCATAGCCACCCGGAAAGGGACTGACGCCTCCGGAGAGAGCATCATCGTTTGAACAGTGATCCGACAGAAAAAACTCGTTCCATCTGGAGATAAGCCAATTATGGAAAGGCCTGGAATGGAACTGAGCCCATTCCACCCTTCCAAAGGCAGACACTGAATAGTGGACCATGCATCCCAGAGTGTAAAGACATATGTCGACTGCGTAGACATCCATGTACTCCTAATGGAAGAGTGGAGATGCCGTCTTACGCCAGAAGAATTCTCAGATTCTGAGAATCCAGCAGGGCTCCTAGGTGAAGAATACCCTGAGAGGGATGCAGGGAGGACTTTTTCCCCGTTGATTAAACGTCTGCACCCTGAAGAAGCCACGGTCATCCTGACCTGGCTGTAGAGAACCCCGGCGATCCTGCTAAGAGCAGGAGGCCGTCCAGGTACAGGAGCATTGGGATATACTGAACAGGAGAACTGTCAGAAAATCCAAAACGCTGGTAAACCCCTGTGGGGCTAAGGACAGTCCCAACAGGCAGAGCCCGAAAAATTGTAAGTGCTGTGATACAGCAAACCTCAGTCCATGCTCAGGCAAGGTCTCTGTAAGTACCCGTAGGCACGCGTCCTGTATATCTAGTGATACCATAAAGTCCCCGGGTTCCAAACATAGTATGATGGAGCCTAGGGATTGCCTCCTGAGCCCAGGTAGCTTTAGGAACTGGTTCAGGGAAGTGAGACAGAGAATAGGCCAAAGAGGACCATTCAGCCACCGCACCAGAAAGAAAGCAGAACAACCAGTCCCTCGCTGAGAAAGTAGGGATGGCCTAATGAGCTCCGCTTACCGCAACAACTGTATAGCTTTCTGGATTTGTAAGGCCCTGTTCGGGTCTGAATAAGGGCCTGCGTACCATCACCTGGAAAGAGGCCGCCTGAGCACAGAGAGGGCGTACCCTCCTACCCATGTAGCCGCGGCTACTCGTCACTAGTACTGGGCGAACTGAGAAAATCGCCATCTCCCAGTGGTAGGCCTGTCTCGTCAGGCTGAAGAGATATCCGTAGGTTCAGAAGCAGGATCGGCTGGCAGTCCAGGCCTGCTCGGTACTGGATATGTCGGCCCTCGTAGAGGCCGACAGTCTATGAAGAAACAGACCTTTAGGTTGACCCAGAGGACAAAAAGACTTAACAGACTTTGGCCCTCATTCAGAGCCGTTTGCTATTTGCGTTAGTTCGTTCAAAAACAAGGGGTGGCTATGCAAATGATCCGTTCGCACATTGCAGTCTGTTCACACCTCTAAGTCTGAACGAGCGAGCAAAACATACGCTCGTTTATTTGATAAAAACGCCCCCATCGAACAGGATAAGAACTGCTCGCTATTCTTGTGGTTGGTTTTTTCAACCGCTATTTTGCGAGCAGTTCTGATTTAAAAAAAACCAAGTGACGTGGTCATTGACGCTGCTGTATTAATTATGCACACCCATAAAACGCCGTTTTGACCTTTAAGCACGCCTGCGAACGGATCTCCACTCCCTGTTTTCAAGCACCTTCCCCTGTTACCACCCACATACGCCTCATTCTGTCACTCAAAATAGCAGGCACTCGCTATATTGCGTACAAATGATTTTCGTCCGCACTGACCGGTTCGCGCATGCGTACTAAAAACCGTACGCATGCGCAGGTGTGCGAACATCGCTCGGAACGAGCGTACTGCCGCTAGCGAGTGGCTCTGAATGAGGGCCTTAGTCTGAGGCCTTGTAGTGGGCATAGCTGAAGGCGGTAAACTTGTCGTTAGTAATACTGCCAATGTTACTACAATCCTGTCAAGGTCAGGACCAAACAAGATCTACCCTATAGATGGTATCTGCACCTCTGCATTCCCAGAGCGCAGCCATAGGGTATTACAGAGGATACAGTCGCATGAAAGTTAGGAGACTGATATCCAATATAGGCATTTCCACCTATGACAACTGCATATATTACGTGAGCGACCAAATACATTTGAACCCCATACGTGTTGGAGGGAAAAAAACATTACAAATGCATCAGCTCAGTATGCAATAGTACTAACCAACCATGCTATAACCATGGTAGGATGGGTAACAAGCCCTGAAAGCGAGTATACTGACTTCAGGCAGAGTTACCCCCTACGGATCCGAAGAATCCGACCACGCAGGAATGGAAGGCGTCAACGTCTGAAATCAGACGAGTAACACACCCATCCACCCCAGGAGGGACTCGTGATGACCCTCAGGGAATTTGGGACAAGAGGGCAAACACTGTTGCAATACCTTGTATCTGGCAACAGCCAGAGTCCCGTCATGCGATCCACCCGCTAGTCAGCAACAGGGAACACAAAGGCACGTAAGACTGAGGGTGTATGATACAAGTGCAGGTCAACATTCACTCTAACCAGAATGGACCTGCTACCAGCCCCAAAGCAGGGATAATAATACCTGAAATAGGCTTCCCCCCGTGTAAGAGGGAAAGAGCCCAAAACAGTATCCAGTTCACGGCAGAGCCAACTGGGAAGTAACCACAGGGCGTCAACCACGCCACTTTGCGTTTCGTAGAAAACGACATCCACCCAGGGTGGCTGTGGTAATCCCTGCGAGGGGAATGACAGACTGTTGTGGCACCAGGGGGAATTCATATTCTGCGAAAAAAACCTGCAGGGAGCGGTAGTCTGTGTCACAGGGGAAGAGTGCAAGAAACTGCGAGATACCCTGAGATGAAAAGGGCAGTATGGTGAAGTAACCCCAAGTGAGGTACAACAATGGGGCCCGCCCGGCGATCCGCAATTGAGAGGATCCCGAGAAAACAAACCGCCCAAGGGGGTCGTGAAAGGGGCCGGCACCAGATGACGCCACACACAGAACCCTTTATGAAACCAATCCTCCGCACTAACACCTGCAGTACATGACTTGCAGGATAGTAAAAATGGGTGCAGTATAACGCTCTATCTCCTGGTCAAACATATCTGACCAATCTTGGCGGAAATATCAAGCAGCGCTATACTGGTCCTGACTGATGCCAAAATTAGCCGCAGGGACCCATTTTCAGCGTATGCAACACACAGTTCCAACTAAAATGTGGCAACGTGCAGCACGCAACAGTATGTGACAAACCTCACAAATATTAACGAGTATATAAATGTGAGGTCTCAGAACCACCCTAAGTACAGCTGTATTAGGGCAGATAAAGAAAAGGGATAGATATACACTGACAGGTGAGAGAATTAAGTACAGTCAGCACTAGCATAAGTCACATACCATGCAGATATATACATATATACATAAACATGTCATATAATATACTGCACTATTACACTGCATTCAACTTACCCAGATTCAGTGTCTGGGAAGGCTACAGCGCTGTGTACACTGACCTGATGGTGAGGTACACAGGGGGACTGGACTCACTGCCATCTCCAGAGATTTCTGCTGCACCACAAGAAAATGGCCGCTGGAGACCTCAGAAGAAGCGTGGCCCGCGGAGGAAGCAGCTCAGCGATGCCAGACTATACATACTGAAAGGCGCGCTGAGCTGAGGAGCCGCTGTAACAGGGAAGGCTGCCTCCCCTGGCCGGCTATTAACCCCCGGGACGCCGGCTCCCTGCACCAATCAGTAAGTCCCTGGTGGTCTAGTGGACACACGGGATATGGGTGGGCCCGCCGCCACTGCCGGCGCCTCCGGTCTGTCCCCAGAGACCGGAGGCACAGGACTGCATTTAGCCTTACCTGCTCCCCGTGGATCCTGGGCGCCCGCAGAGTCCGGCTAGTACAGACTCTGGGGTCCCGCTCAGATCCCCAGATCTGTACTGGCGTCTCAGCGCCGGTGGGGTGACGGAGTGGCAGCTTAGACGTCCTATGGACAGTCCGACGCTGCCGCTCTAAAAGTCCAAAGTAAAAAATAAAAAACTCTGTTCTTTGAAAAAATATATAGCTTAGGGACTGTTAATCAGCTCCCCACTGCACTAAACGGTAAACGGTGACCCGACTCCGGCCGGGCACCAACTTAAACTGAGGTGCCTCTGGCTGGGGGTGGGGTTATAGGGAGAGTGGACCCAAGTGCATCCTGGGAGCTAAAAGCTTTAACTGCGTGGTGCCCGGATTTGGTTCCCAACCTATACCCCAAGGTCAACCCTGTGGACCCCCTATGGACCCTGAAGTAGAAATAATATTTTATTGCAATTCATGTATATAATCTTTTAAAAATGTGTATTTGGGGGAATGTGTAGGGCATGTCACTGTACAGTAATGGTGCGTACACACTGGGTGATTAAAGTGGACGACTGAACGATAACGATATCGTTATCGTTCAGTCGTCCACTTTATCGTCCATTTTTAACACAAAAAAGATGAACGATGACGACGACGCGCGTTCCCGCGGGTCGTTCGTCATCATCGTTCATTGCGCTGACATGCAGGCCAACCTGACGACCTCGTCAGGTTGCTGCATGTCAGGGAATGGGTGAGAGAGCCCGGCGCTGAACGATATCGCTAATGATATCGTTCAGCGGCTGTGCTCAATGTCATCAACGACATTGAGCACAGCCTGCCGGGGACACACTAGACGATATCGCTCAGGGAGCATATTGTCTAGTGTGTATGCACCTTAAGGGTTCATTTGCAGTAGGTGGTTACCTGCAAACACCCCTAAATATATACATATGTAGTGAATGGATGAGGTAGAAGGGGGAGGAGTCCCATGGTAAGCACAGGGTTAACACTGGCATGGGCGCTGGGAGAAGCTAGGGCTCGTGCTGCAGGTGGGAAAGCAGGGGCTCGTGGCCAGAGTGAGGGTCACGTGGCCAAGTGAGTGAGGGGTATAAATAGAACAGCCAGCGGCTCTGCCCGCCAGTCTGGTGTTCTCTCCCTCCAGTGTCTGCCCCCCCTGTGGCCTGAGTGGCAGATGAGCTATGCTGCCGGGCGCAGGGGGTGGAGCCGGAGCGTGAGCTGCAGCGGTAGGAGGCCGGTGGGCAAGGGAACTCTCCCTACCTGAAAGGCAGCGGCCGGAACGGCTATGTGTGACCATGGAGCCCAGCGGCAGTCAGAACAGCCTCCTATAGGGCACTTGTCAAAAGGACCCAGCCAGAGGCGGTGACAGGAAGCGGAGGTGTCACGTTGGCACAGGGGGCAGAGCAGCGCTCATTATACCGCTCTCAGCCTGTGTTCAAAGAGAGGGGGCGTGGCCAGCAACCCTCAGAGGCGGAGCAGCAGCAGGGTGGCCAGTGACAGGGTAGCAACCGAACCCAATGGTCATCAGCAGATCCTGGAAAGGCAGCTGATCAGCGATAACACAAGCTGGCTGCAGCTGGCACAGTTGATGAGTGGTGCTTAGGTAGTGGCAGCAGCGCCCCCTACCTTAGTGAGTAAGCTCCTGCACTGCACACACATAATTATCGGCAGTAGCAGTACAGATTATAGGGGCAGTTTAGACACTTTCCTTAGAGAAGACTGCACCCAGCACCTCTACTGCAGCTCATTACCATAAAGAAGGCTGTTATATTAATAACAATCACCAGGAGAATAATAACACTTATATAGCCTTCAGTCTTAGAATACAATTGGGGGAGCTTATTTTAGGCAAAGTTATAGAGAAGAACTTGGACCTGGCTACTTCTTGGAACACAAGTAGCAGAAACTTACCTTCTTCTTGTCATTACGGTAATGATATTCGGTCACAGAGATAGCCATTTTAATCTGTAAAGCGGACTTAAATTTATTTATAATCTTTCCTGCACAGTTGATTGAAGATATTCAGGAATCTCATAACAGCCATAATCATCCGAAACTGTTGTATCGGAATCGGTATGATTCATGCACGGCGGTTGGAATCCCGACAGCGGCATCCCGGCAGAGGAGGAAATCCTGATCGTCCTAAGGTAAGTATTGACTAACCTAATTCTACCCCCTAACCCTCCCTTAGGGGTGCCTAACCCTAACCTTCCCCCCCAGTGCCTAACCCTAATCCCCCCTCTAAGTGCCTAAACCTAACCCCCCATTCCCCGCCGCCTAACCATAAGTCCCCCCCGGGGGTGCCTAACCCTCCCTTCCACTAGCCTAAACCTAACCTCCCGGGAAGGTGCCTAACCCTAAGTCCCGTCCCCCCGGGAAACCTAAACCTAACCCTCCCCCGCTCCAGTGGCTATCCGCGCCCGGCGTCCCTTCGATCGGGATGCCAGGCGCCGGTCTTCCATCGTCGGTAAAATGACAGGCGTCTAGATTTAGATGCCTGTCATTTAACCCTCGCCGGGATTAAGCAGTCGGGAAGCCGGCTGTCGGGATTAGATCCGCCGGCCTCTCGACTGCATACCTTCCCGGGTAGGCCGAGACTTACGTTAGATACTTGGGTGGAGGCACTGACAGAAAAAGGTTACACCACTTAGAGAGAGGTTACTGGTGGGTACATTATACAACATGGGAGTCAGTAACCTGGTGACCCTTCAGTGGAAAAAAGGTGGGTTATATCATTTATTTATTACTAGTTATTTATATAGCACACACATAGGGCCTGATTCAGATCCGGACGCTATTTACGAACGGTCGTTCAGAAAAAGGGCCGGTCTATTTAAATTGAGCGCTTGCTCTTTGTGGTCTGTTGACGCCTCTATGTCTGAGCGAACTAAACATGCGCTCGCTATTTTGTAAAGACGTCCCCTGGCCGTTCGCATCACACGTCATCTCCGCTATTTATTAGATTAATCGAGTACATCGAAAGGCGTCTGAGCTGCTCGCAGTGCTTGTGGTAGGTTTTACTTCCCGTAATCACTGCGAGCAGTTCAGGCTAAAAGACAACCAAGTGACGTGGTCGATGACACTCCTTTACTAATTATGCACTACCATTAAATGCCCGTTTTGACCGTTTGGCACGCCTGTGTTCGGATCTCCACTCCCCGTTTTCAAGCACCTTCCCCTGTTACCACCCACAAACGCCTCATTCTGTCACTCAAATTAGCAGGCCATCACTGTTTCGTGAGCGCACGATTTCCGACCGCAATGACTGGTTGGTGCATGCGCATTACGACCCATATGCATGCGCAGATGTGCGAACATTGCTTGGAGCGAACGAGTGGCCGTTTACGAGCGGCTCTCAATCAGACCCATATTCCGCAGCGCTTTACAGACAATATTTGTCCATTCACATCATTCCCTGCTCCAGTGGAGCTTACAATCTACATTCCCTACCACAAGTGCATGCACATACTTACACACTAGGGTTCATTTTTGTTTGGAGCCACTTAACCTACCAGTATATTTTTGGAGTGTGGGAGGAAACCCATACAAACTCCACACAGTTAGGGCCACAATGGGAATTGAACCCATGACCTCAGTGCTGTGAGGCAATAATGCTAACCATTACACCGTCTGTGCTGTATGTTTGATCTTTGTTTCTCATTTATGAAGCAAATGGCTCAGGGCCTGATTCAGACCCGCTTACTATCTGCGTACGCTCGCTGGATGTGTATGCAAATTTGTCAAAGTGACGCCACGGGAAGCGAACGCTCGCCAAGGCATAAGCACGCCCACCATGTCTTAGCGAGCGGCCACTTTGTCTGAGCGTACGCCCAATTGCACAGGCAGAGCCGCCCACCAGCACACATCATCTCCAGGAAGTGTATTAAAACATTGGAACATCGAGCACCATTGGATGCTAACGCAGTGCTTGCGGTTGCTTTACCCTACTGCAGTATTGCGAGGAAATCAGTGTAAAAAAAAGGCAAGTGACATGTACTACGACGCTGCCTGTTGATTATACATGCCTCTAAAATGGCATTGAAACACTCAGGCACGCCTACATACGCATCTCCAACCCCCCGTTATTAGTGTCCTGCTCTTGTTACCACCCACAAACGGCCTCTCCTGTCACTCATTACCTTGGGCTGCCTTTGCTGGATGAGGAAGAGGTTTGCGTTCACAGTGTGTAGTTTGCGCACACGCAGAATGAAGCATGCGCATGCATGTATGCAGAACATCGGGCCGCTTGCGAACGCACAACGCGAGCGAGCGTCTCTGAATCAGGCCCGCAGTCTTTCAAAGATGTTTCTCACATTCTCAATCTCATAATTGAAAAGGAATTACTTACAATCCATTTACAGGAAACCAAAGGAATAAAACAGTAAATGTATGAGCTGTGTGTCACATAGAGGTATCTTCTGCATCAGTATGACATGAATCCCCCATCTACATAGCTCCATCTAAGATCTAACTCTCAGTCAGTGGCTTCCTGCGTTCCTCCATTCCCTTCCTCAAATCGTGACAATGACAGTAAGATGAAAGCTTTGGGAGGCACAGGGCACGCAAATGAGTGGAGTCCCCATGTCTGTGGCTGACAAACTATGAGTTGTGCGGTACGAGAACGAATCACATGTGAGCGGGTTAGAGGCTGCGATAGATTGATCAGCTCATTCCTCTTTTTAGAAGCTCTATGCTAGACTGTTCATTCATTGTTATTATCTGATCGGCAATTGGTAACGGGATGTGCAGGCTCGGTTCTACTCGGTTCCGTTCGTTTTTTTTTACCGAATCTTATTGGCTATCCAAAACTCGTGACAGCTGAAACCCAATAAGATTCGGGAAAAAAAACCGAACGGAACCGAGTAGAACCGAGCCTGCACATCCATAAACATAACATGATAAATAAAAAAGCATTCATGTTTAGAGGCTCTGCAGTGTTGATCGGGTGAGAGCCCAATAGCAGTGTCTTCTTCTAACCCTGTACCATCTATGGAGAAGCAATGTGATCCAATCAGAGTCTGCCATGAAAAGCCAAATGGAGAATGTCATGGGCAGTTTGGGAGTGTGGTGGCAAGCCTATGCAAACTCACCACCCTGGCCCCCTTGCAGAAGCCATAGAACGTTGCAAGCAATGGAGAGCAGAGCTCCAACGCAGAAGACCTAAAAAAGACAAAGGTGGAGAAGCAGGAATCCAGAGCAGATCCTATAGGATGCAGGTGGTTTGGTAGGGCACCAATGGTTCCTAAACTTGGCCCCAATTCACACTGGCAGTACGTACTTGATCCATGCTCAATCACAGGTGAATTAGGGGTCTATATGCTAAGCCATGGAGAGAGGTAAAGTGAATGGAGATTAAGGGGGTCATTCAGACCCACTCACGAGCGGCAGTACGCTCACAAGTGGGTCGATGTTCCCCACTGCACATGCGCACGACGGAGGGAGCTCCATCGTGTGCATGCGCGAGACCCGGGGAGCGACGGGCTTTCCATCGCTCCGGGTCTCGCACCAAAGGGGGCGTGCTTTCGATGTTGATTGACAGCACGCCCCCTTTGGGGGGCGTGGCGGCCAGACGGAGGCGTTTCCATGGGAACGCCTACCGTCTGAAGCCAGCCCCACTGACATCACTAGTGATGTCAGTGGGAGTGATTTTGGCTCTGATAGAGCCAAAATCACTCTAGGGCTTGTGGCAGGGACAACCTACCGCATGGTCTCCGTCGCAAGTCCGATGGTCAAGACCATCGCGACCATCTTTTTGGCCGCTCGCATATGCTGTGGGTGGTCACCCACAGCTATGCGAGCGGCCAGGAGGCCGCTCCATTTTCATGGAGGAGGGCCCTGATTCAGAGCGAGCGCTCTGGTCAGAGCGTCCGGCTCTGAATCAGGCCCTATGTACCAATTGATCAGCTCCTGTCACTTTACAGACTGTGTTTTAAAAATGACAGGAGCTGATTGGCTGGTACTTTATACCCATCCACATTAGGGCCATCCAAGGCTTAATAAGTAGACCCCTGTATTAGTACCTCAGTCATTTTGATTTAACCATCAACGCTCCAACATAGATATTGTTAAAGCTAGGACTGGGAACCACTACCCTGGGGGATCTGGGGCAAAAGCCTCACTATTAATTGTCCATTTATGTATGTATTTTGTATAATACTTTTGCATGCCTTATGTTACACTAGCAACCTGGCCCTGGATTCGCACGGGGGCAAATTCATCTTGCCACAGCCCCCTGCATCTCTTAACAACCTACGCCATGTCACCACAGTCCCCTGCATCTCACCTGAACCCCCTGCTTCTCACTCCTGTCCACTGCCTCTCACCAGTGTCACCACAAACCCCACTACTGCTGTACTGCACTGCAGCTGGCTGGGACCCGGCCACTGGGATGTGCTAGGAAGGGCAGGAGAATAATGGATGAGAGATTTGTATTGCAGCTACTGCAAGCATTATCAGCAGCATGTCCACAGGGCTGGGGCACCTGTGCATATTTCTGCAGCCTC
The DNA here is from genome assembly GCA_031769625.1 of Taudactylus pleione. Lineage (NCBI taxonomy): Eukaryota > Metazoa > Chordata > Amphibia > Anura > Myobatrachidae > Taudactylus > Taudactylus pleione. Next base: position 1,155,151 of record JAUIMM010000358.1, read on the forward strand.
CATGTGCACCCATTCCCAGCTGCCGAACATGGTGATGAACAATGACCTCTTTGCACATTTCCTGGGCTTCCTGTTGAGCTTCCTCGTCATGGTACCCCTGTCCAAGAACATGCTGGCTTCCATGGGAGGTGCCTCCTGTTCACGAAGGCATGTGGCTGAGTGGCAACATCACATTGGAGAGGGAGCACTTCACATGGAGGAGTGGTGGCTGGAGTCTGCCTGCAAGTTCAGCATAGGGATGTCCATTGGAATTCAATGGTTACTAACCATCAATGCTTTTGTTCCAATGGCAGTGATTTTACCATTTGATGGTGGTGGTTCGATGTTTGCCACCATCGAACAGAAATCATTTCATGGTTTTCCGATGTTTGTTTTAATTAAATTCCTGATAGCTATGCCTCCCCTGGCTCCTTCCTGGCTAATGTGCCTGCATCAGGGCATCTTCATGGGTTTGTTGGAGACTGTCTCTCTCTGCCTCAGACATGACACTGCTCAGTCCCTGACTACCTCCAATCTCTAGGGTGCTGCTAAACAACCTGGCACATTGCTATATCTGATTGGCTCTTGCTGTCCCTGCACCCTGGCCAGCTCCTATACAGCAGTATGGTGTAAGATTTTTTTCTTTGACTTTGCTTCACTAAAATTGTCTCTGCTCCCTTTTGTCACAGATGAATGGTTTGTACATCTAAAACTTCCTTAACCAATGCTGTATAGAATAGTGAAAACCCCATCAATATGTGTCTAGTGAAGAGGTTCCCAAATGGGGTCATCAAGGCTCCCCAACAGTTCCGGTTTTAGAGATATCCATGGTTTGGCACAGGTGACTTAATTAGTACCTCAATTTGATTTCACCACCTGTGCTCTGCCATGGATATCTCTAAAACCTGAACTGTTGGGGGGCCTTGAGGACTGCGTTTGGAAACCTCTGGTCTAGTGGTTCAAGAAATTAGCCCAAACAAACAGGCGGACCCATAATCTAGGGACTTTATTTTATATATAGAGATACTTTAATGTAGTTGCAAGGTCTGGTATCATTTGATCAATCCCTGGTCTCTCAAGGAAAGAGTTTATTGTGTACACAACAACTTAATAGCACTAATAACTGATCTTAGTAGGCAACCAATGTACACTGTGCCAGTTTCAAAATAACCACTTTACCCAATTAACTCTATCTTATCAGTTTTTATTTAATGTACTGTAGCAAGGCAGAATGGTCACTTCTGACACCACCAGTGTACTGCTAATAATGTAAAGCACTGCGATCCAGGTGGTTGGCCTAATTGCAGATTGATCTGGTCATCAGGCATCCAAATAGACAAATGTGTGTCGGCACGATGGGGTGCCAAGCCATTGGATCACACATTTGTTGACAAATTGGCCATTAAATTCTTGATCAAGAGACCGGATTACTCACTGCTGACATGTTGGCCAGTTTGTATGGCTGGAAGATGACTCCGTCCTGTATTTACTGTAATGTGGGCTCTGTCTAAAAGAAAACAAAAGGGGAGCTTGTAGTCTATGTCTATCTTTGGTGGACTCCGGCAAGCAACTGGAAAAAAAGGCAACAAAAAATTAAAATAGTTATTCACTGGACAAAATAAAAACCAGCTAACTGTTCTAACCGGTCGATTTGCAACTGAAAAATGATGGAAGCACAAATTATTATAGCATAACGCTTTACACTATTTGGCACCGTTATAGCGGAGCTGGTAGATGCTCCTAGTTCCAACATTCAATTATCCTGTATGGAAAAAATTGGCCACTTTTATAAGTGAAATGATTTGGCTCTCAATATTGTTGCCGTAACTAAGGCTACTGTACATCTGTAGAAAGTCTAAGATCTGCCATATTTTATTTTTCTTGGCCTGACCACCAGTGATAGGCGTACAATGTGGAATTCTTCCGGGATAAGAAAACATTTCATCATGTATTCCCATCTTGTCACTGAGACAATTTGTTCTTGCTAACAGAAAATGCTTGGTTACATTCATAGGGTTTGCTGAACAAACCTACTGACTGGTTGAGGCCATCTGGTTAAGGCACATTTCCCACAGTGAAATAATTTATTTTCCAGCGTGTGGTAGAAAATCATTTCGTAAGCACATGGATTGACCATAACATTTCCTGTGGCGGTGCAGATCTCATACGAAAGCTGTTCTAAACTAAATAAAAGAGAGATATGCACCAATCTATTCCACGTGGGTGGTCATGACCAAAAACCAGAAAACCGCCTACATTGTGATATCAGCTGGTAAGTTTTCTAGATGTGCTGGAACAACCTGTCCGTGGCTCAAACCCTGTTGGTCTGTGATGAATAATTTATTTCAAAAGGCCATGTTTTCTCACAAGGCAGTGATCAAGCTAATTGCATGTGAATTAGACAAGCAAACAATTAATTAAACAGGTGAAGAAAGTAGACCCAAAACAAATTTACACTGCCACATCAAGCGTGAAATAAACAAACAGCATCAAATGTATAATTCATACTGCGTATTTCATTTGTTCATTGATATTCATATTTACATTTGTATTTTAAATGTCTGTTAATGTTTTGCAGACATCTTTTACTGTTAAAGCAGACCTTTGTACAATGGTGGCAGCCATTTTGTGAGCTGAAGCAATATTTAGCCAGGATATTTAGCCTACTAATTCACCAGGAATTATTGATATCATTGAAACTTTATGCATTTTGTGAGTTATATACTGTACTGGGATTTATCTGTGCTATGGGCCAGGCATTTTAGAAGCTGATGTCCTACTGGAACTTATGAAGAACAAGTTGAAGGTCTCTGCCCTTAATGCCTTCAGTAAGGATTAATGATCCCATTGTTTGACTTTGTGAGTCAGTACTTTTTTAAATCAGTAAATACATTGTTTTAATAAGACTAAGGGGTCTATTTACTAAGCAGTGTTAGGAGACAGATTATAAAGTGATAAGAAAGTGGTAAGGTGCTAGCCAATCAGCTCCCAACTGTCATCTCACAGGCTGTGTTTGAAACATGATAGTTGGGAGCTGATTGGCTGGCACCTTATCACTTTTCACTCTGTCTCCTAACATTGCTTAGTAAATAAGGCTTCTAAGGGGCCCCATAAACTTGAGCCATGATTTCCCTGTTCTGCTGACAACCAACCTATCCGTCGATCGGCGACCAAAACCACCTATCCGTGGACATCAATGATCAATGTTCCATCAGCGGATAGGGGAAATTCAACATTTTCAGGTCGGGATCAGGGAATAAAGATTTTTCAGCATGTTGCTTATCCCCGATCTCCAAGCCAAGACGTCGGCATAACAGGGAATTGTTGCAATCTGTCACAGATGTAGGGGCCCCTTAACCCTATCCCAAATGGAAGCACATCTCTCAAACCATAAAATGTCTGACTCCACTGTGTAAATGTTGCCAGTACCACTTTAACCAGCTTTTTGCAACAACAACAAAAAATTACAAGTGTGGAAAATAGTTCATATAATTTTTATGAACATACACAAAACAACATGTAGAAAAATCCTCTGCATTATTCATTCAGTAATATGGGGGAATCTTCATTGAAAGGTCACATTAAACATTAGTCTTTTGATACCTTTCCCTAACTAATCCACTCCTGGTGAACATTACACTATCTCTGAATACTACGATGGACTAAGATGTCCATATAAGGATAACCTATTTATTTACATAATTTATTTTGCAGCTATTTCTGTTGTGTTTCCTATTATTTAATGCTTCAATTCTCAGTTTTTAGCTTAAAAAAAAAATCTATAGTTTGGTTTTCGACATGTAACAAATTCTTGAACAGTCTGTAAACTATAAATAGCTTTCTATGCCAATAAAACGCTATATTTAAATTTCATTTAACCAATAATAAAATATTTGTAAATTATTTGGCACAAAATAGAACTATTAGCACAATAATGTGAACTGAGTTATGAGTTAAATCCTGTATAAGAAGGAAAGGGATTATTTTGATTAGAATTCAAAAGACTGGGAATGATGGGTCTAAAATTGGCACTGACGCCGCCAAAACCCACCCCCCCCTCCAAAAAAAACACAACAATTTGGCAGTTTATCGGAAAGTGCTTCTTTTATTTGTAATTAAAATTATTTATATTGGACCTTAAGTGTTTACATTTTGGTGACTTTTTGTTTTTTAAAATCTATATTATTATTTAAGGTTTTGGAAGCCAAACAACTGATACATAATAATAATATGTAATATATAATAATAGCAAACATAGAATAGAATAATAATATTATGTATTCGAGAGAAGATAGAGTCATCGTGAAACATGAAAAACATAAAAACATTGTATTAAAAATTTGAACTAGAAAACTGCAAATGCATCCAAAACTGTTAAGTTTGAATGATACCTGAATAGAGGGAATATAAAAAGCCATATTTTGGGATCCACTCAACTAAGGACTTAATTTACAACTTTTTATTTTTTTTATTTTTTTTATTTTTTCAAAAACTGAGTCAGATAATATAAAACTGAAAAGAGAATATATTTTTTTCTCAGGCTTGCAAAAACCTACCAGAAGTGAATGAGAAGTATAATAATGGCTTCTGAAATGAACCCAATCAATGGAATGGAACAGTTGGATGTCAGTCTCTGGTGTCCTAATGGCTTTGAATTGACCACAACGCGCTTGAATTGCACAGATAGATATAAAGAAATGGGTACTGTCACACATCAGTGCTCAACTTGCAACAGTAGGACGCACCATCACAATTGCTTTGCCGGCTTCACAGAGAACTTTAAGGAATATATGAAGTTGTTGAAAATTATTTGAAACCAGAAAAACTCTGCTGTAACAGTGAGCTGGAACTGATTTCTGTGATGCATGTTTCACCATTTGCTTATTTCTTCGTCAACTGTAATTATCATTGTATCTTATTTTGTAGCATCGGAAAAATGTACAGTGAGTCTCAGCTTTGCCATTTTTCTCTTTCATATGTCAACTGTCCATCAAAATATGCTCGTACTGACATTCTCATAGTTATGAAAGAATCATTCAGATCATTCTTTACTTTATGAAGTGACTGGGAAGAGTATACGGAAATTCCACAGCCTGTGAGCAGAGATCATTTGTATTGTACAATTGGAGTAAGTTTCGGAGTTTCACGGTTCAGGGCTACAAATTGACAGTGCAATGTGTTATAGAACTGTGTATGGCAGTATATCCTGAGAGTGGTAAGCGGAAAAAAAATCGCATAGCGCCCTGACTCTCAGCAAGTCACTATTATATATGAAATATTATTTTTGTGTCGTGTTTAAATGCGTATCAGACGCAAAATAATTTACACTCAGTAATCATACTTTAATGCACTGGGCTAAAACTAATGACGTTCCCAATTATTATAAATAGATAAAAAATAGGAACTCATTTAGTAATTTTTAAGTAGAGATGTGTGCCAACCCCCATGTGTTGGCTTTGGATCTGTATCTTCTCGTGTTTTGGATTTGGATATGGTTTTGCAAAACCGCCCCTTGCGTGTTTTGTTTTTGGATCTGTATTTTTTCAAAAAAAATCATAAAAACAGGTAAAATCACATAATTTGGGCCTGATATAGTTCCTACAGTATTATTAACCTCAATAACATTTATTTACAATCATTTCCAACCAATTTTGACCACATAACAGTATTGATTTTTTTTATTTAGTTTAGGGCCAAAAGGTTGCATCCAGCTAGCTGGCTGACTAAGCTAAGATGCAGCAGTGGGCGGCACTAACATGTGAGTGAAAGAGAATATATTTTTTTCTCAGGCTTGCAAAAACCTACCAGAAGTGAATGAGAAGTATAATAATGGCTTCTGAAATGAACCCAATCAATGGAATGGAACAGTTCAGCTTCCAACACGGATACAGGGGGTCATTCAGACCCGGTCGTTAGAACCGATGCGCTCGGACCAGGTCGATGACCCCCACAGAGCATGCGCACGACGGCACCAGCGCCGTCGTGCGCATGCGTGAGGCCTGCAACGACCGACAGCGCCGGTCGTAGTGGGTATCGATCCAAAGGGACGAGCCATCGATGTTGATTGACAGCTCGCCCCATTTGGAAGGCGGGCCGGGGGGGTGGCAGCCCAAACGGGGGCGTTCCCATGGGAACACCTACCGTTTGGGGGCGGCATTATCAAAGCAAAGCAGGAACAAATATCGATTAAATGTGTTATAAAATAATTTGCTAAAGAGGGAGAGTGTACGGTGATCCCCTCTACGGTGATTCTTATCGGGCACCATAGTGGCTGCTTGTTTCCCTACTGAGCGGTGGATCAATGACGTACATTTTTTATTTTTCCAGCAATACAACTTTTTAAAAAAAATGACAACAAGTTCTCTAACATCTACTTGATTCCAGCTTCTAGCTTTAAGAAGCTTTAGTGCACAATCACTTGCACCAAAGTTGACAGAGGGTCTATCAATTGTCAGACCCGGATGTATATTGGCTTCAACTGCAGGAACTAGGGGTTTGATTCAGACCCGCTTGCTAGATGCGTATGCAAATTTGGCTAACTAACAGCAAGGCAGACGGTCGCACAGCAAGACATAAGTATGCCCACTATGGCTTGGCGTGCGATCGGCCTGTGTATGCAGATGCTGACCAGCCTGTCTTAAGACGCCCACTTATAAACGTCATCTCCAGGAAGTGTATGCAACCATCAGTACCATCGGGTACCATCGGAAGTGAACAGAGCGCTTGTGGTAGACCATACTCTACCACAAGCACTGCGAGCACTTCAGTGTAAAATCCAGCCAGGTGATGTGTAATATGACGCTGTGTCTTAATTATGCACACCTCTGATATGGCGTTAAGACGCTCAGCACGCCTGCGTTTGAACCTCCACTCCTCCGTTTTCACAGACCAACCCCTGTCACCACCCACAAACGGCTTCTCCTGTCACTCACTCATCTGGGCAGTCTATGCGCAGTGAGTGAACGCTTCCCAATCACTTGGACTGGAATGCGCATTGCGATGCGTATGCATGGGCACAAAGCAAACATTGGCAGTCTGCGTGCAAACGCTTCCTAGCGAGCGGGTCTGAATCAGGCCCTATTACCGGATGGTTAAGGGTAGTGGGTGGCAAGAAACAGGAAGGCAATAGATACGTCCTATTCCTACGTCTCTCCCAGGTGTTGGCGAGACCTACCCCAAGGTGCAGAGTCTAGTCCACCTGATGGTAACCTCCAAGCGGGATGTGGGTTTTGCTGCACCAAGTGAACAGGTTGCGGCCCCTGGGGTAGGTACCTGGGAGGACTATATAAGCACTAAATATGAGACGCTGAATAGCGATGGTAATCAGCACTTGACATGAGACACTGAATAGTGTAAGAAGCAGCTCCAGTGAACCAGTCGCTGAACAGTGGAGTAACTGGGAATCCAGACGCTGACTGATGGAAGAACAGCTGTGGTGGTCCGATCGTGGAACACCGAAGCAAGTGGGAATCCAGACGTTGAGCAGAGAAAGAACACAAGGCTTTAGCAACTTGATGGAGAACACTGGAGGATAGTGTTGAGCCTAGGACGCAGTCTCAGCAAATGATCACTGGAGAAGCGAAGTTGCACATGCAACTTCCTGCTCTGACTTGAACCAATATGGCGGCATCCATGTCCACGCTAATGGAACCAAGACGCACACATAAGGATTCTAGCAGACACCGGGGAGAATACTCAGCCACAACCGTTCCTAGGCCTGACATCCACATGCCTCGGAGCACGAAGACGACGGCATAGGGGTGAGTAGCGGCCGATCCCAAGCCGCATCCTGACACCAATATTTTACTAAGGGCTTTGCTATGTGCTTTCATACATTCTGGGAAATGGTCATTTTTGCACATACCGCTTTTACCAGCGTCGTAGCTAGACGGCAGTGCGCCCTGTGCAGCACTGCCGTCCCTCTCCGCCCCCTCCTCCCCCCCCTGAGCTCTTACCCTAACTTCCGAGAGGAGGAGGGAGGGCGGGATCTTGCACCGATTTTCAGTGACCACTGTCCAGCGCGCACCACTGCCGGAGGTCTCTATCTGCAGACCTCCGGCACAGAGAAGTATGTGGCCGGTGCCGCTGAAGGATGGCGCTGGTGCACATGACCCTTCAGCCCCCCCTAGTTACGGCCCTGCTTTTACTGTATACCAGATTTTGCACTTCACAATGATACATCTCCCTCTTGTTGATTGTCTAGTTGTAGTTGTTGAGATACAAAAAAAATTATCTCCATGCTGGCACTGTTAGTTCAACAACAGCTATATGTTGCCTATGACTGTATTTAATTATCAGCGATATCAGAAAAGCGATTTCGGAGCAACATGGTGGTCAGATGCAACTTCTCATAGACACCAACATTGGCAATTTTCCCTTGCACCACATATAGTTGCAAAGGAAAATTAGTGATGTCAGACTACCATAATTCTCGTGAATGTGCGCAGACAAACATCATGATCGCACATGAACGAGACTTAAGTCCCCCCTTAAAGATTGTTTTTAGCATTTAGTGGTAAAAAAATGTTCCCAGATCAGTAATGTGTGTTGGCACTAAGGACTTGATTCAGACCCGCTCGCTAAGGCGCAATCGCTCGCTCTGAGCGATTTTCTCCCATCTGCGCATGTGTATAATTCGCAGTGCGCGTGCGCAAGCCATTCATTGTGATCTGATTTTGGTAGCTCGTAAGCCACTATTAGGTCATTACTTTGAGTGTCAGATAGTGCCGTTTGTGGGGAAGGTGCTTGTAAATGGATAGGATGTGCGAACGCTGGCGTGTCTGACCGCAAAAACGGCGTTTAAAGGGCATGCATAATTAGCAAAGTAGCATCATTGTACACGTCACCTGCATGTATTTCAGCCAGTGCTGATCGCTGTGTTTGCGGCAGGCTAAGGCAACCCCAAGGGCTGCGAGCAGCTCTGATGGCTCATGATGGCCTCGATTAATTCTTAATTTCCCGGAGATTACGTGGGTTGCGAGAGGCAAGGGGGCGTCTTCAGACATTTGCGAGCGCACTTTGCTGTTGCTCGCAAAAACATAGTGGGCGTCCTTATGCGACGCAGTGCGAGCGCTTCATTTAAATATCCGGCCCCTTTTTGCCAGCGAGCTATCGCATCTTGCCAGCGGGTCCGAATGAGCTCCTAAGTCCAAATATATTTGTCAGTCATAAATAAAGGTTGGAAAGGTAATATGAAAGTGTCCATTGAACATGTGTAAAATATTTTTTTACAAAAATGTCTTTGTTGCAATATTATCATTGCAGTAATTTCATTTTCTTAAACTCAGTTCTTGCTTGAATCATTGTTTCTGTACGTGCTTTAACTGTGTCCAAAAACTAAAGGTCATCGTTTAAAATTACATCCCCCATTATACTGGTAAAAAAAAAAAAAGTTATTAATTGTGCCAAATATTTACAGTTCATGTTTTTTTTTAATAACTGTAGTGAAATTTCAGAAGCATTTTAATGTTATTTGGTTAATATCCCATTAATAATCCCAATGGATGCTGAAACACTTTTTCTTTTTTTCTTTTTTAAATGTGTGGACTTAGAGAAAACTAAATGCACTCACAGCTTGACCCAAGATATTACAGCTGTGCGGCCACACATCTGAATATTATTTATAGAACGTACAATTTGAAAGTACAAACAGCTCTCTACAATGATGTGTGTTCCAATTACACAGTCACAGCATAATAGTACAGCAAACATGTAAAAAAAAAAAAAAAAGTATTAAATAAATTGTGTTCTCATTTCCGAAAAAGAAAGCATTAATGCATACACTAATATACTGCATGTGGGGTCAGAGCCATAAATAGACATTTCAGTGCCCTGGGCGAGAGCAAGTAGTCATCAGGAGTGCCAAGAGGGAGGGGGGAGGTGGGTAGTAATTACCCAGGCCTGGTGTTCGGAGAGAAAAGTAAATGATCTGCGCTCGCTAGGGTCACTCCAAGTATTGGGAGCTGCTTACTACCAGAGATGTCCTATCTCCTCAGATACGTATGAATAAATAAATTATAAATGTACTGAGCACTCACCTATATGGTAATCAGTGTGCCCAGGTGTGGAATTTGTCAGTATTGGCTTTTCTCTGTGCGTGTGATAGGGATGACCAAAAAAAGGGGTTCTGTAGATCAACTGTTGTTTAATGTGTGTGGGAGACACAGTGCTCCAGCATTCAAACAACAATAAAAATAGAAAATGGGATAGTCCCGTGGTGAGAGCAGTTGCCACTCCTACAGAATGCCTCTATCCTTCATATCCTTAATACTTAATAGGCCTGGCGTTGTCTGAGGTTCCTAGCGGGGGCCTGGGCAGCTGTGGAGGTGGAGAAATGTCCCCTTTTACAGTGCGCACTAATGCAAAGTATCACAGTGAATAGTGTTTATAATTTTACTGTTTTTAAAGGGGGGGGGTGACCACGACTCACAGATTTGCCGATGCTCACCAGCTTTTCTCAAACATGCCGCCCATGCCTAGAACATCTCTCTAATATTTCCCCATGCCCAAAAACTTTTATCTAACAGCAGCAACTATTCTCTAATATGCTCCCAATGCCCAACAAATTTTCTCTAACATCTTCCCATGCCCAATGACTTTTCTCTAATGAGCCCCCATGCTCAACAACTGTTCTCTAATATGCTTCCAATTCCCAACAACTTTTCTCTAACATGTCACTTATGTCCAGTAATTTTTGTCTAATATGCACAATAACTTTTCTCTAACATACTCCCATGCCCAATAACTTTTCTCTATCATGCCTCCTATACCTAGCAACAATTCTCTAATATGCTTCCCATGCCAAGCAACTATTTTCTAATAAGCTCCTCATACCCAGCAACTAATCTCTAATATGCTCCTCATACCCAGCAACTAATCTCTAATATGCTCCCCCAGCCCAGCAACTAATCTCTAATATGCTCCCCCATGCCCAGCAACTAATCTCTAATATGCTCCCCTATGCCCAGCAACTAATCTCTAATATGCTCCTCATACCCAGCAACTAATCTCTAATATGCTCCCCCATGCCCAGCAACTAGTCTCTAATATGCTCCCCCAGCTCAGCAACTAATCTCTAATATGCTCCCCCAGCCCAGTAACTAATCTCTAATATGCTCCCCCAGCCCAGTAACTAATCTCTAATATGCTCCTCATACCCAGCAACTAATCTCTAATATGTTCCCCCATACCCAGCAACTAATCTCTAATATGCTCCCCCAGCCCAGCAACTAATCTCTAATATGCTCCTCATACCCAGCAACTAATCTCTAATATGGTCCCCCATACCCAGCAACTAATCTCTAATATGCTCCCCCAGCCCAGCAACTAATCTCTAATATGCTCCCCCAGCCCAGCAACTAATCTCTAATATGCTCCCTCAGCCCAGCAACTAATCTCTAATATGCTCCCCCATACCCAGTAACGAATTTCTAATATGCTCCCCATGCCCAGCAACTAATCTCTGATATGCTCCCCCAGCCCAGCAGCTAATCTCTAATATGCTCCCCCATGCCCAGCAACTAATCTCTAATATGTTCCCCCAGCCCAGCAGCTAATCTCTCATATGCTCCCCATGCCCAGCAACTAATCTTTAATATGCTCCCCCATGCCCAGCAACTAATCTCTAATATGCTCCCCATGCCCAGCAATTAATCTTTAATATGCTCCCCCATGCCCAGCAACTAATCTCTAATATGCTCCCCCGTGCCCAGCAACTAATCTCTAATATGCTCCCCCGTGCCCAGCAACTAATCTCTAATATGCTACCCCATACCCAGTAACTAATCTCTGATATGCTCCCCATGCCCAGCAACTAATCTCTGATATGCTCCCCCAGCCCAACAACTAATCTCTAATATGCTCCCCCATGCCCATCAACTAATCTCAAATATGCTCCGCCATAACCAGCATCTAGTCTCTAATATGCTCCCCCATACCCAGCAACTAATCTCTAATATGCTCCCCCATACCCAGCAACTAATCTCTAATATGCTCCCCCATGCCCAGCAACTAATCTCTAATATGCTCCCCCATGCCCAGCAACTAATCTCTAATATGCTACCCCATGCCCAGCAACTAATCTCTAATATGCTCCCCCATACCCAGCAACTAATCTCTAATATGCTCCCCCTGCCCAGTAACTAGTCTCTAATATGCTCCCCCAGCTCAGCAATTAATCTCTAATATGCTCCCCCAGCCCAGCAACTAGTCTCTAATATGCTCCCCCATACCCAGTAACTAATCTCTAATATACTCCCCCATACCCAGTAACTAATCTTTAATATGCTCCTCATACCCAGCAACTATTCTCAAATATGCTCCCCTATAACCAGCAACTAGTCTCTATTATGCTCCCCCAGCCCAGCAACTAGTCTCTAATATGCTCCCCCATACCCAGTAACTAATCTCTAATATACTCCCCCATACCCTGTAACTAATCTCTAATATGCTCCTCATACCCAGCAACTAATCTCAAATATGCTCCCCCAGCCCAGCAACTAGTCTCTAATATGCTCCCCCAGCCCAGCAACAATTCTATAATATGCTCCTCATACCCAGCAACTAATCCCTAATATGCTCCCCCATGCCCAGCAACTAATCTCTAATATGCTCCCCCATGCCCAGCAACTAATCTCTAATATGCTCCCCCATGCCCAGCAACTAATCTCTAATATGCTCCCCCATGCCCAGCAAGTTATCTCTAATATGCTCCCCCATACCCAGCAACTAATCTCTAAAATGCTCCCCCATGCCCAGCAACTAATCTCTAATATGCTACCCCATACCCAGCAACTAATCTCTAATATGCTCCCCCAGCCCAGCAACTAGTTTCTAATTTGCTACCCCATACCCAGCAACTAATCTCTAATATACTCCCCCAGCCCAGCATCTAATCTCTAATATGCTCCCCCAGCCCAGCAACTAATCTCTAATATGCTCCCCCATACCCAGTAACTAATCTCTAATATGCTCCCCCATGCCCAGCAACTAATCTCAAATATGCTTCCCCAGCCCAGCAACTAGTTTCTAATATGCTACACCATACCCAGTAACTAATCTCTAATATGAACCCCCAGCCCAGCAACTAATCTCTAATATGCTCCCCCAGCCCAGTAACTAGTCTCTAATATGCTCAAACAGCCCAGCAACTAATCTCTAATATGCTCCCCCATGCCCAGCAACTAGTCTCTAATATGCTCCCCCAGCCCAGTAACTAGTCTCTAATATGCTCCCCCAGCCCAGCAACTAATCTCTAATATGCTCCCCCATGCCCAGCAACTAATCTCTAATATGCTCCCCCAGCCCAGTAACTAGTCTCTAATATGCTCCCCCAGCCCAGTAACTAGTCTCTAATATGCTTCCCATGCCCAGCAAATAATCTCTAATATGCTACCCCATACCCAGCAAATAATCTCTAATATACTCCCCCATACCCAGTAACTAATCTCTAATATGCTCCCCCATACCCAGCAACTAAATCTCTAATATGCTCCCCCAGCCCAGCAACTAATCTCTAATATGCTCCCCCATGCCCAGCAAATAATTTCTAATATGCTCCCCCATGCCCAGCAACTAGTCTCTAATATGCTCCCCCATACCCAGCAACTAGTCTCTAATATGCTACCCCATACCCAGCAAATAATCTCTAATATGCTCCCCCATGCCCAGCATCTTTTGTCAAACTTGCTCCTCTGCACACCAGCATTTTTTACACATGTTCCTATGCATCACAGTTTTTTCTTACTAAACCTCCTGCAGTGCATTTAACTAATCGCCACACACTGGTGTAACTACCGTTGGTGCAGCTGGTTTGGCTTCAGCAGCAGTGCCATGACATCAGACGGAGCTTGTCTTTTACTGTAGAGTAAGTGCTGTCGTAGCTGCTGCCACTGGGCTGTGGAGCAGGGATCTGGGATCCAGGCGCCAGGAACAGGTGACATGGGAAAAATATCGGGCTGCAATGGGGGTGTCCTGTGCAGAGACCCCTTTGGCACCACCTTAGTTATGGCCCTGTGTGGGGTGGTTTGAAAGTGTTAATTATTATTTTTTTTTTCCTATTGAAACAATTTATAGGTAAACATGAATCCTGCTTTATTTTCCATAGTTGTTAATAGAAAGTCAGCTCAGGAGCTATGTAAATACGGTCAGTGCCATTGTTGTTTTCTGTTTAATAATTACAATTCAGACAACGCTGCTCATCCTAAATCCTTCCCAATGTTTGTATTGCCCTAAACCTCCCTTCACATTAGTCATACAGTTTTTTTTAAGTGACTTTCCATAAGTTTCTTAACCTGAGAGAGAGGCCTTCATTCAGAGGCGGCCGTATGGTCTACGACCGCACGGCCGCCTCGACGTTTGTCAAGTGCGCATGCGTGAGACCCGCTATGACCGACAGCGCCGGTTGTAGCGGGTCTCTTTCCAAAGGGGGCGAGCTGTCGATGTTGATTGACAGCTCGCCCCGTTTGGAAGGCGGGCCGGGGGGGTGGCAGCCCAAACAGAGGCGTTCCCATGGGAACGCCTACCATTTGGGGGCGGCCCCACTGACATCACTAGTGATGTCAGTGGGGAGCTTCCGGCTCTGCCAGAGCCAGAAGCTCTCTGGGGCTTACGACAAGTGAGACCCTACCCTAGGGTCTCGACGTAAGCCGCGATGGTCAATGACCATCGCGACCATCACCCTAGCGGTCGTTAGAGCTGTGGGTGTAAACCCACAGCCTAACGACCGAAACAGAGGCGGGCGGTCAGGATGCAAGCGGCCGCCCAGTTTCTGACCGACCGCTTGCATCCTCCGACCGCCTCTGAATGAGGCCCAGAGTATCAACAAAACAGTATATGGAAACATGTGTGCTATCACATCCTGAGGGATATGTGCTAAGCCTTGGAGGCAGATAGATAATGTGGAGAGAGATAAGGTACCAACCAATCAGCTCCTAACTGCCATGTTGCAGGCTGTGGGGGTCATTCAGACCCGCTCGCGAGCGTAGGACGCTCGCAAGCGGGTCAATGTTCCCCCACTGCGCATGCGCATGACGGAGGGAGCTCTGTCGTGCGCATGTGCGCGACCCGGCGAGCGACGGGCTCTCCATCGCTCCAGGTCTCGCACCAAAGGGGGCGTGCTGTCGATGTTGATTGACAGCACGCCCCCTTTGGTGGGCGTGCCGGGGGCGTGCCTGCCAGACGGAGGCGTTCCCATGGGAACACCTACCGTCTGAAGCCGGCCCCACTGACATCAGTAATGATGTCAGTGGGAGTGATTTTGGCTCTGATAGAGCCAAAATCACTCCAAGGCTTGCGGCAGCGAGACCATACCGCAGGGTCTCGTCACAAGCCCGATGGTCGCGATGGTCTTGACCATCGCGACCATCTTTTTGGCCGCTCGCATATGCTGTGGGTGGTCACCCACAGCTATGCGAGCGGCCAGGAGGCCGCCCCATTTTCATGGAGGAGGGCCCTGATTCAGAGCTAGCGCTCTGGTCAGAGCGTTCGGCTCTGAATCAGGCCCTGTGTTTGAAAAATTACATTTAGGAGCTGATTGGTCGGTACTTTATCTCTCTCCAAAGCTCAGTACATCTAACCCCCTATGACTCACCAGGGCAGCTTTTTGGACGTATTTTAAACTCTGTGCTGCAAAGAACATGGGAGACTTAGGGGGAGGTGTATCAAATCATCTTGATCGGATAAATGGAAAATTTGTCAATAGCAACAATCAGCTGCTACAGATGCCTCCTCTTGCATACTGTATTTGCTGCTTTTGCGGCAAATCGCGCCACGCATGGAGTGTGTCGCATACCCATGAACGGATGCATAGTGCAAACGCAGCGCATATCATGGCGTATATAAACTGATAGGTAGAAGCTCATTGGTTGCTATAGGAAACATCCACTTATCAGCTTCCGAAGTTTAGGTAAATCTTCTCCTTAACCGCCATGCTCCTTGGGTAATATGGTGGCACAGTTCCGAAGTTGGTTATTGTCATGGCATTGTTTCCAATTACATTCTAGGGTTATTTTCCAGCTCTCATCCTAACTCCCTGCTCCATGCTCCTCCTCCCTGTCTTCCCCATCTGTGTCACACCTGTTTGTCTGCCCCTCCCTTTTAGAATGTAAGCTCTTACGAGCAGGGTCCTCTACCCTCTTGTACTTCTCCCTAGTGTCATCTACTTCTTACTCACCACTAGGGCACCTAACACTTGGTGGCTTATGTTCTGTTGTTTATCTGGGTGTTATGGTCGCTAATGTAGCAATATACTGTATATTATCCATGTACTGGTCCTGTATTGTATTGTTCTGTAAGTCACTGGTCAACAGTTTGTTTGTGTACTTTGTAAGGCGCTGTGGAACATTTGTGGCGCCATATAAATAAATGATGATAATAATAATAATAATTATTATTATTATTATTATTATTATTATTATTATTATTATTATTATTATTATCATCGTTATTATCGTTATTATTATTATTATTATTATTATCATTATTATTGTTATTATTATTATTATTATTGTTATTATTGTTGTTATTATTATTATTATTATTATCATTATTATTATTATTATTATCGTTATTATTGTTATTATTATTATCATTATTATTATTATTATTATTATTATTATTATTATTATTATTATTATTATAATACCATACACATACTGATGTTGAGCAAAGTAAGGATGGGAGTTATTTTTTTGAAAATTTTATTTCTAAGATATGTTTTTATCCACAATGTTCAAAGCTCTTGATAACCAGGTTATGATGAAAAAGATCCAAGAAACCTCATCCATAGGGACTACTGTATGTAACACAGAAAAGGTCAATCAGGAATAACCCACATACTTTACAGCAACTATTACATATCACAAAAGGTCAGAAACTGTTACATTGATAATATGCTCTTATGAGGGAAACACTATTTTATTACTATATTAGTGGAAAATTACTGTTTCATTTTATTAACCACTTAACTGACTCCTAAAACTGCATTAATAAGTACTTAATATTGCCCCTTTAATATAATTAATAAATAATATTGCTCTCTTAATAAAATTAAACAATAATTGTCCAACTAATATTTTAATCAAATACTATTTCCTTCATTAAATAATTATTAATGTAACAGTTTCTGACTTGTTTTCTTCTGACCTTTTTTTTGCTATGTATAATAATTATAGGTGTATGGTAATTCTCTTCTTCTCATTGGTCAGCTAGCACAAACATCACGCTTTTGAACTTTAGAAGCCATCTCACCTGTCTCACCCAGTTTATTTATTTGGCAGGGTTTGTTGGTAGTTTTTCGTTGACACTTAGTAAACACTTAGGGCCTGATTCAGAGCCGCTCGTAAGTGGCCGCTCGTTCGCTCCGAGCGATGTTTGCCCAACTGCGCATTCGTTCGGATCGTTATACGCATGCGCGAACCAGTCAGTGCGGTCGAAATTCATGTGCTCGCAAAATAGCGAATGGCTGATAATTTGAGTGACAGAAAGAGGCGTATGTGGGTGGTAACAGGGGAAGGTGCTTGAAAACGGGGAGTGGAGATCAGAAGGCAGGCGTGCTTAAAGGTCAAAACGGGCAGCGTAATTGACCACGTCACTGGGTTATTTTATAGCCAGAACTGCTCGCAAAATTGTGGTAGCAAAAACCAACCACAAGAATAGTGAGCAGCTCATACCCTGGTCGATGTACTCGATTAATCTAATAAATAGCGGACATGACGTAGGATGCGAGCGACCAGGGGGCGTAGTTTCCCAAAAAACGACCGCGTTTTATTCGCTCGTTCAGACCTAGAGGCGTGAACAGACCGCAAAGAGCGAACGGTTCATTTGAATAGCCACCCCTATTTTCTGGACGAGCGAGCGCTAATTGCGTCCGGCTCTGAATCAGGCCCTTATAGTTAATAAGATGGGGTTTCTATACTTGCAATGTTAAAAACATTAGGTGGTGAGCTGATGATCTATTGTATTATAAAGTGTGTTTTTTTTCTTTGGGTTTCCAGTCAATTTGTGCTTTAATAAAACTGCAGATTTCAAAACAGCCGGGAAACCCGAAAACCGACACTTAGTAAATATACCACTAAGGGGCTTATTTAAGTGTCGGGTTGTAAAATCTGACACTTCTGTTTGTGATCATGCCCAATATTTACAGGTAAAAGGGCAGTGCTTTTAAATATCGGCATAAACACGAACAGAAGTGTTGAGTTTTTATAACCCGACACTTATACCCCTTTTACATTGATATTAAAATCCCGGGTTTTTGCATGTGAACGCGCATCAATCAGGGATTTTTGGTAGTGTAAATGGATCAACCCGTGTCCTGTGACCTGGGGATCTGCAGTGTCACGATGACCCACGTCGTGCCACATGCTAGCTGATTGGCCAGCTTCAGTGGCGCTTGGAGATTACATCATCTCCAAGCGTCCACTGTGATGCCGGAAGACCCGGGTCACTGCAGACCCGGGTCCGGTGTGAACGGTGCTGACCCAGGCATAACCCGGGTTGGCGCTGCAGTAGAAAAGGGGTCTGTCCCAGGTTGGAACCGTGTTTCAAATCCTGGGTCAGACTGAGGATTTTGGTGAAAAAGGGGCATTAGTAAATAAACCCCCAAGTGTCTTTTCCCCACATCTCAGCCCACTCCCAGGGAAGAGGTAACTCTTTTTGAATCCAAGATGGCTGATGTGAAACTGCTCTATCTGGATAACATTTGTAATTACATTTAAAATACCATACCACCACCTAAACACAACATCGGAGTCCAATCTGTCAGAAACCAGTTAACCTACCTGTGTTGTTTGAACGATGAGCCTCATTCAAAGATGTACACTAATGCAATCGCATCTGCGATTCTACACGGAATGCAGCTGCGAAAATATGCAAATATATGCTGAAATATGCAAATATATGCTAATATATGCTAACATATGATAATGTTTCCAAAGCTTCCCACTGCTGCCTTCTCATATGCGTCCAACGTCCCGCACCAACGTAAACATCGGTAACATCAACGCAGATCGGGCAGCCATGAAGCAATATATGTGACAAGTCTGACCTGTCTCAAACACAGCGTCTCACCTGACACGCAGACAGCTCTCAAGCTGCAAAGGAGATCACAAGAGCTAATTTATGCACGCCTATGAAACGGCGTTTAAACGGTCAGACACGCCTGCTTTTGCCAAACCACCCCATTAGCCCCCCAGACGCTGACTGTCTGTTGCCCAGTGCGGCTTACACACATGCGCAATGGCAAACATACGCTTGAGCTGCGTAAATATCGGCAAATATCGTCATTGCGTACATATCTGAATCAGGCCCTACTGTATGTGCGCAAAGCAGAAGGAAACCAAAAGAACCATGGGGGGAACATACTAACATCACAGAGATAGGGCCTTGGGCAGAATCAAACTCATGATCCTGGTGAAGTGAGGTAGCAATACTAGCCACTGTGCTACAGTGCGGTTACACTAATATCCCGGATGATCAACAATGTCATTCAATTACTAGTAAATTGACAAAATATTTAAAGGCAATTAGTCATCGGTCAACTTCTTTTATGATACATTAATGATGAATACACTTTAAAAGTGATAGAGACAAGATTGTTAAATTCAGACATTTACTCTATTCTATATTTAGCAAATATTTGGAGGCTGGACTTTTCAACGTTTTCGGAGGTTTTGCCAGCGAAAAGTTATCGCGCGCGTCCCCGCGTATCCCCATATTCAATTGCAAATGTGCAAAAACGGGACCCGGCGAAAAGTTCAGTCAGTTTGGGGGAAATCAGCCTTACACCCCCCTAAAGAGGCTCCGACATGGGGGTTCACTATGGGTACCCCCGAATAGGTCTGCTAAAGGTATTTGGGGTTTTTAAATGGTCTCAATAGGAGCTATTTAGTGTCTATGAGCAAGTGGTAAAGAATAGCATTTTGCAACTTTTTTGGGGGAAAATAAGTATTCCCATCAAATTTGGGGTACGTGAAAATGGGTGCAAGCATTAAAAAGTGCCAAAAACTCACCTTCAGCCAGTACCTGCAATCAAAACTACATCTCCCCCATACTACCAGACACCCCCAAAGGCTACTTCACTAGTTTTTGAATTTGTACCCCCACTTTGATTTTTTTCGTCCATTTTTTCAAAGTGCTTTTTTGGGGTGTCCTTTGTGGTTTTTTTAAGTTTTTGACGCAGTTAGGGTGGTTTCCGAAACATTGCACCCCAAAACCCCAATTATTTTTTCTGCCGGGTATTCATAGGCGAAACTTTTTTGCCTATTACATTGCACTGCGTTATCGCGCCGGCGAAAAGACTGGATAAGTTGAAAGTGGCAAAAATGACGTCATCTGCGAAAAAAGTATCGCCAAAACGGACTTTTCGCTTCTAATTGAATACGGCCCTGAGTTTAACTACAGTATATACAGTAATTTAGGATGTGCTGTACTGGGACATTTTTTATGAACCAATTTGGGGAAGTAAAGCTGATTAAATATGTAATTCTTCTTTTATGAACATAAGAACCGAACAGCCTTATTGAATAATTCCAATTAAATCCAATTAGACAATTCAGAGTGGAAAATCTGGAAGGTCGGTGGTCTGCATTTGAGTCAAGGGACTTAACATGAATACAGTCTATTGGATACACTGTATCTCAGCCTAGTCGGATTAAAGGCCTGGGGCTGAAATTGTTCAAGGGCCTATTGCTAGAAGCGGAGGAGATGTGACCAGAGTCAGAGCCGTAAGTAGACTTTTTGGTGCCCTGTGCCAGAAGAAGCATTGCCCCCCCCCCCCCCCCCCGCAAGTTTTAAATAGGGACATAAGATAGTGCACCTGAAAAAAGGTCATGGCCTCATGGGGAAGAGATAGGGGAGGCCAGGAGATGCTGGGGATAAAAGAAAAGGAGGCTACAAGTGAGAATGATAATAAACAGGAAAACTGACAGGCCCGAACAGCACCCCCTGCCCTGCGGTGCCCTGTGCCATGGCACTGGTCGCACTACCCTAGTTGCGGCCCTTACCAGTGTTATGTGGGTGTGGCCAGTGCCATGTGGGCGTGTACACCCGTACACTACCCCAATGTCTCCCTAAGTATGTATAAATAAAAAAATCAAATCATATTGTGAGGAAAATAGAAATATAATTTGAATACATGTGAGTTATGGCTGCCCGTGTGGCCAGCTGGTGGCTGGTCATCATCATGCTGTCCTGTTACTATGTGGAGGCCTGGAACTCTAGTCCCATCTGCCCCAATGTTAATCTGGCCCTGCCTCTCAGGGAGACAGGCAAACTTACTTGGGCCAATGTCCAGTTTGGCCTTATCATAGGTATGCCTTCATGTGCCGTCGGATCCTGATCACAGGGCCTGATTCCTAGATATACGCTATCGCAGCTGTAATCCTGTACGCAGCTACTGTCCATAAATATGCAAAAGTTGCAGACCCTGAGGAGAATATTGAGACGCCCTCCTGTGGCTTTATAAATCCAAGCATCTGCGTAAAAGTAGGCATCATCGGTCGCAGATCCTTCAATAATCGGTCTTCTGAGCAGCCCTGTGGTCGCGCAAAATGGCCGCACGTACTGAGACGCCAGAGTAAGTTTCACTGCACATGGGATTGCAGACACGTCCGTGTTCTTTGCTGCCACTCCCCGTTACCTCCCCTAAGCACAGGATTAGGACGCCAGTTGTCAAAATCCCGACAGGGTTAGGATACCGACAGCTGTTGGTAGGTATCCTAACCCTTCTCTTACCCATAACCCTCTCTCCCTGGTGCCAAAACCTAACCTCCCCCATAGTGTCTAAGGGATCTATTTACTAAGCCTTGAATGGAGATAAAGAGAACGGAGATAAAGTACCAGCCAAACAGCTCCTAACTGTCATTTTTCAACTACAGCCTGTGACATGGCAGTTAGGAGCTGATTGGTTGGTACCTTACCTCTGTTCACTTTATCTCCATTCAAGGCTTAGTAAATAGGTCCCTAAACCCTTACCCTCCACCTAGTGCCTCCCCCTAACCCCACTACTTACCTTCGGGATGCCGGCAGGTATCTGGATTCTGGCGCCGGTATTGTAAGCTCCAGTATAAGTTCTGAATAGATGAATAGAAATATATTTATATAGAGCATGTGCAATAATGACATTTGTGCACCAATCTTTTTAAATAATACTTTTAACTTTGGCTGTATTTTTAATACTGTTTCTTTTTTGCACGGTGCACACATATCATGTAATGGAATGGCTACAAAATACACCATTTTCATTATATATGATACGCTTGTATAACATCATTACCCCGGATTCTTAGCTGCTCTTTGCTTCAGAAGCTCAGTGATAATAATTTATTGTAAGCGGGTCTAATCATTTCAAGAGAAAATTATAATGCGGGGATTGTCAGGTCGGTAATGATGGTAATATCGCGACATCATTAATCTTATAGCACATAATTATACCTGCTTGTGTAGCCTCTCATTTTACAGCTGAGTTACTGAAAACTTTGGAATTAAAGTTTCCCCAAAGGCATATCTGACAATTTTGTCAGGGAACAATAATTACAATTTCAATCGTTCCTGTGACTTTTTCTTTGTCGACACATCTAATAACACTTCAAAATTTTACGATGAGATTGAAATCAGTGAAGTTAAAGTGAACTTTTTGGCTAGACTTATTGAGGATTTTGAAAATGTTTTATTGGACCACTGTTTTAACTAGAGATGTGTCGCTGAGCCCCGTGTTTTGGTTTTAGATCTGAATTCATCTCTCTGCTTTGGTTTTGCTAAACCACCCTAAAGTGTTTTGGTTTTGGATCTGGGCTTTTAAAAAAAAAAAAAAAAAAATATTACAAAAAGTTTTAAAAACAGCCAAAATCATGTAATTTTTGCAATCCAAAACCCGAAATTCAGATTTAAATTACGAACCGTGGGAAGATTAGAACCATGACTTGGATCTGTCGAAATCTCCACAAGGGATTGGAACCACAACTCGTAAATGTGTCAGGCTTCACATAATTCGGGTGGATTCGGACTTCTGGAGAACCGAACCGCACATCTCTAGTTTTAACATGTTTTAGAAGAAATGCGTCACAAGAACCTGAATTTTAATAGCATGGGGAACAAATTTATATCTAAATGGAAATTGCAAATATTTTATTGAATTCCCTTTTGTTTTTAACATTTTATGGGGATATATGTGCTTAATTGTATAGGCATGGGTTGAGTATTGAGGGGTAACAGCACGTCGCACACAGATTTCAGATTCCGGCAACCCAATCTTTCATTTTCATCTTTGTTTCACCAATCAGCAGAATTCCATTATGCATTGTATATGTAGATTCCCATTTTGCTGAATTTTAACAAATTTGGCGACTACCTTCTGTTGCGCAGAGTTGCTGGTTTAGGACTGGTAACACATAAGACCTTGTTCTGCTGGTTACATGGAGAACGAGGCAAATATTTCATGGAACAATTTTGAAAATATCAGTCACCTCTACTTTATTACTTTTCATTGCTGTTATAACTTTTCTTTTTTTTAAGTCAAAGAAAAATCGGGCACCAGACTTCAAATGAAAAGATTTGTACTGTGTCAGGGGAGAGGGGGAGAGTTAGTTTACTTACCAGACCCCTGTCGGGGATACCAACCATTGGGAGGCCGCTGTCGGTATTTTTTTGACAGGAGGCATCCCGACTGCTGGCATTACATACTGATTCCTTTCAGAGAATAATAAGAGTGTGGAGGACTTACCCTGGGCCAGACCATATAGATCACTAATGAAAGCATCGCATACTTACCTTTTTTCCTGGAATGTCTGGGAGACTCACAATTTTTTCTGTAGTCCCCCGGAACCCCTGGAAGAGTGGGTGGATCTCCTGCATTCTATCCACTTCCTAGTGAAGAGGGCAAGATGGGGTGAGTAATACCAGGAATTGCAGGTTCGTAGGAAGGAGGTGGGGCCAATATGACACCAATTGCATCATTTTGGTCCTGCCTCCTCTTTCTGACCCGCAGTTTACATGATTATGGGGTGGGTTTTAATGACACAAAGCGCCTGAAGCCATCACCTCAGCGGCCAGCTGCAATTCCTTTCTGGGCTTCTTCTGGAGAGGAATTTAAAAAAGTAGGCAAGTATGGAACATCATGGCCATATGTTAGCATTCTAACAGTAACAGGAAGTGGATCAACGTCCGGGTTGTATCACCATGTGCACTAGGGTCCCAACATATCAACAAATATCAAGGTATGTGATTTGTTTATTGGTAGTTTGGAAAATGCAGCAAAGCACTGAAAGAAACACACCTTACTGATGTCATGGAAAATGAATTTGTCTACCTGTGTCTCAAACACCAAAAAAACTTGATTATAAATGTCACACAGCAGGGAAATGTTCTTAAAATCCAGCTCTGTTCATAGACTATATATGTTCATAAATGTGAGTTCACAATACAGTATTGGAATATTGTCTTAGCAGAATGGTGATTCATGGAACTCACCAAATGTCTAACATCTCATCGATCATCGATCATTGTAGATATTTGTGAAAACTCCACATTGAAGTTTGTGGGAAGATTTAGGCATACAGAGCCAGTAGTTACATCATTTTGGTGAATTCATCTAAGATTAGTTATGTGCGCGGTCCCCCGTGTTTTGGTTTTTGTTTTTAATTCATCATAATGTTTTGATTCTGGCAACACCACCCTCAAGTGTTTTGGTTCGGATTCGGTTTTCGATTCCTTAAAAGTTAATGAAAAATCGATAAAAAAAATCAAAAAAATTGATAAAACAGGTAAAATCATGTAATTTGGACCTTTTTACATGCAATCCAAAACCAGAGTTTAGCTTTTAAATGCGAGTTCCGAACTGACTACAGTACCAAACAGGAAATTGTTTAAATTTGGAACCCCAAAGTGATTCCAAACTGGGCCTCGATTTGACTCAAATCGAACCCCACATCTATATAATAAGAGAGAACATGTGTTTGTGTCTGTCTCTTTGTCCTTTACGCACGGCAAGAGTTTTGTATCTAGCTCCACCAAATTTGGCATGGTGGTATAGTTTGGCCAGGATTAGGCTTTTCGCTATATTTGAAGTTTGTCAGGACCATAGAGGTCTACATGGTTCCCATTAAGAGTCTCTGATTTGAAATTTTGTTTTAAGCAAGTTCGCTAAGGATGTCTTCCAGTTCCTAAAACTGTACTGATATAAAGGCACAGGCTGATAGGTACCAGTGGGGGGCAGGCAAAGCTCCAATGGAAGAGCAGTGAGCTGGAGGATCAACTGTCACACAGCACCTGTACTGACAGTTATTCATTTTTTCCAAGCACATTTTCATATGCCATGGTTTCCAATGTTGGTATGCAATGTAAATAATGAAGGCTGCAAATGTACTTCAAGGTCCGTTCTTCAACCTGGGCAATGCCGGGTATCCCGGCAAGTCTCCAATAAAGACATTTCAATGGTATAAACAATATATTTTTATTTTAGATTTTTATTCTACTGTTGATTTGATCATGTTTTGGTCCATAACATGGTTTGGGTTCCCTGATCTGGCCAAAATCTGTCAAATCCTGAAACTTTCCGAATTGGTTTTCTTACCTCTCCTGATCTGCAGTCCTGAGACACTGTGGCTCTTGGCTTCCCCTGTGAGGACTCATGAGGACAATACAGTAAGTGTCTTCCTGCTCTAGAAAAGCCTGTGTGACTGGGCTGGTGATACAGTTCTCTCAAGACCATTACAGAGAAATCAAAGAGAAGATGAAACGGGAGATGTTGGTACTTTGTCAGAATTTGTCTCCTATTGTGCGCTAACTTCTGTACCCTGCCATATAGCAGGTGCCTCAATCAATGTCCAAAATATTTATTTTTCACATAATAATTTTTCTACAACACCCGCATAACCCATAAAGAACTGTCAGACTTAATTCTTTTCTTTTTTTTAAGTGATCAATGTCAGTTGGTCAGACCCCTGTAGAATGAACTAAACTTTGCTGAAAATTAGCATTTTCTATAAATATCAGTGAACGCTGAATCACGCTGCAAACAGTTTTAGAACTCAGTTTAAAAGTGACTGTTAAAATTGAAGCTCATCAGCCTCTATATAATTGTTAATGAACATTTCAAATTGAATTATACTGAAACAGCTTTACTGTCACCAAAATTGTATTTTCAAAAAAACTTTTCTGGTTTTAAACTATTAATAAAACTACCTTGAATTGATTTGCCAAAAATGTCACTACTGGTCCGACACTGGGGGTTGAAACACTGGAACCTCGCTCATGCTACAGTAATTGTGATCCGCAGAACTTATACTTCTGCTCTAGGTCCATGAGCAATATTAGGGGAATAGGATACATTGTTATACATTGCAAAGTATTAGGCGAGAAGATTAGAAGATGATTTACTGCCAGTAGTAGAAATATTGCTATTTTTTATTACATTCTATATTGTGTTTCAAATAACTGCAAATAAAAAAAAAAGAGTAGCATTACCTAAAACAATAAAAACACAGTTTTCCGTAATTTGGATGTTAGGAAAAAAACGACATAAGGAAATTATATTTTAACACTACTCCGCTCATGAAATTACACTTTCTATGTCTGCCATTGTACTAAAGTCTTGGCAGTGACCAGTGTAGACAGCAACAAGAGGCTCTCTCCATGGATACCTATGTAATCTTACCCAGTACAATTCTCTGGGTAACAGGATTTTCCAGCCGCTTATTCTACTCTTTGAAAGTAAACCAAATATCTGAATTACAGCTAATAACAAAAGTGATATATAAGCAACTGATTCATAATACAAAATAAGCCTGCTGGGTTTCCATGGCAAAAGGGTCGTTAACTCTTCGACTGCTGCCTTTGATGCCATTGAAATATCTGAATTTCTGCTGTATGTACTAAAGCAGGCTAGGGGAGATTGTATCAAGCCTCCTACAGGGTGGAGAAGTTGCCCATAGCAAACGGAAAGTAGCTAGCATTTATAAAGGACATTCTACAGAATGAGCTGAAGAAGCTGATTGGTTGCTATGGGAAACCTATCCACTTGGGGTGTGGTGTGAAAAGATCGACACGACAGTAGTAAGGTCGACATGCAGAAAGTCGACAGCACAAGGCCGACTGGTTCTGAAAGCCAACAGTTAATAGGTCGATATGGTCATTGGACATGGCCATTAGGTGTCGACCGTCCTTCTGTAGACGTGTATTTATGTAGACAGTGCTAAATGGTCGACATACTGAAATTGTTGACATATTGTTTTGTTATTTTAGCCTAAACCCTAAACTTAACCTGGTGTCAACCTTCTTAGTGTCGACCAATATACCGGTATCCCTCCACTTCACTGTTAGACAGCGTGATACAACATTTGTTTCCCTATGGTTACTGAGCTTACTAAGGCCCTGATTCAGAGCCGGACGCTCTGACCAGAGCACTCGCTCTGAATCAGGGTCCACCTCCATAAATATGGAGCGTCCTCCTGGACGCTCGTATAGCTGTGGGTCACCACCCACAACATATACGAGCGTGCAGGATGATGACCATCGCGACCATCGCCACTGCGAGCCGAAGCCTGCGGTTGAGTTTCTCAACCGCAAGGCCCAGTGTGATTTTGGCTCTATCAGAGCCAAAATCACTCCCACTGACATCACTAGTGATGTCACTGGGGCCGGCTTCTGACGGTAGGCGTTACCTTGGGAACGCCTCCGTCTGGGAGGCACGCCCCCGGCACGCCCACCAAAGGGGGCGTGCTGTCAATCAACATCGACAGCACGCCCCCTTTGATCAGACACTACGAGCGAGGGAAAGTCCTTCGCTCATCGCGTCTCGCGCATGCGCACGACGGAGCTCCCTCCATCGTGCGCATGCGCAGTGCAGACCATCGACCCACTTGCGAGCGGACAGCCGCTCGCGAGTGGGTCTGAATCAGGCCCTAAGTGAGGATACTGCTTGTACTGTAGTCCCACTGAGGGCCGTATTCAATTAGGAGTGACAAGCAGTTTTCGCCCGTTTTTTGGTGAAAGTTTCACCTGAAAATGTATCTCCGTATTCAGGGCCCGATTCAGACCCGATCACTAGATGCGTTCGCACGAAACCAAAGTATGCAAATCCCGCTATCGCACAGCAAGGCAATAGCACGCCTACTATGTCTCGGCGTGCGAACACGGGGCCTGATTCAGACCTGGTCGCAAGCGCTGTGCGATCGCAACCGGGTCGATGGTGGGCCAGTGCGCATACGCATGATGGAGCCGGCTCCGTCATGCGCATGCACGAGACCCGAATAGCGACGGGCACTCCGTCGCTCCGGGTCTCGTAACAAAGGGGGCGAGCTGTCGATGTTGAGTGACAGCTCGCCCCCATTGGTGGGCGGGCCGGGGGAGTGGCTGCCCAAACGGAGGCGTTCCCATGTGAACGCCTCCATTTGGGGGCAGCCCCACTGACATCAGGAGTGATGTCAGTGGGAGAGATTTCGGCTCTGTTAGAGCCGAAATCTCTCTGGGGCTTGCGGCAACGAGACCCTACCACAAGGATCTCATCGCAAGCCCGATGGTCGTGATAGTCTTGACCATCGCAACCATCTTCCTGGCCGCTCGCTAAAGCTGTGGGTGGTCACCCACAGCTATGCGAGCGGCCAGGAGGCCGTTCTAAAAAAAATATAGCATCCGGCTCTGAATCAGGACCAGGGTGTGTATATAGATGCCTACCAGCCTGTCTTAAGATGCCCACTTTCCCTTAGTGTTACACGTCATATTCTAGGAAGGGTATGCAACAATCGGTAACATCGAGTACCATCGGAAGCGTACGCAGCACTTGTGGCTGACCATACCCTACCGCAAGCACTGTGAGTGCTTCAGGGTGTAATTCAGCCGTGTGACATGTACTATGATGCTGCATCTTAATTATTCACACCTCTGAAACAGCGTTAAGACGCTCAGACACGCCTGCATTCGCACCACCATTCCCCCGTTTCCATCGACCAACTCCTGTCACCACCCACAAATGGCTCTTCCTGTCACTCATTCTAGCGAGGCGTCTGTATACAAAGGGTGAACCCTTTTTGCGATCACATGGCTGGTTCGCGCACGCGCCCTGCAATGCATACGCATGCGCACAATGCAAACATCGGCAGGCTATGTGCGAACGTAGCCTAGCGAATGGGTATGAATCAGGCCCACAATTCCAGTCTGTTTTCGCCTATGTGAAAGTCAATGCACTGAAATAGGCGATACTTTTTCTCCACAGAATAGCAGGAGAAAAAAAGTGCAAAATCTATATTTTGGGGTTCAGATGTTAGGAAACCACTAAAATTCCTTGTTATACTCCCTCCACAAAGGACATTTCACCCCAAAAAAAGAAAAAAAATACCAGGAACACCCCAAAAAACGCCTTAGAAATCTGGGGCAAAAATTATAAAAGCGGGGGGACAACTTCAGAAACCAGCAAAATAAGCTTCTGGGGGTGCTCTAAGAAGGGGCCAAGGCCCTCATTCAGAGCCGCTCGTTAGTGGCAGTATGCTCGTTCCGAGCGATGTTCGCACATCTGCGCATGCGTACGGTTTTTAGTACGCATACGCGAACCAGTCAGTGCGGCCGAAAATCGTTTGTACGCTATATAGCGAGTGCCTGCTATTTTGAGTGACAGAATGAGGCGTATGTGGGTGGTAACAGGGGAAGGTGCTTGAAAACGGGGGAGTGGAATTCGAACGCAGGCGTGCTTAAAGGTCAAAACGGGCGTTTTAAGGGTGTGCATAATTAATCCAGCAGCGTCATTGACCACGTCACTTGGTTTTTTTAAACTCAGAACTGCTCGCAAAATAGCGGTTGAAAAAACCAACCACAAGAATAGCGAGCAGTTCATACGCTGTACGATGTACTCGATTAATCTAATAAATAGCGGACATGACGTATGGTGCGAGCGGCCAGGGGGCGTTTTTATCAAATAAACGAGCGTATGTTTTGCTCGCTCGTTCAGACTTAGAGGTGTGAACAGACTGCAATGTGCTAACGGATCATTTGAATAGCCACCCCTTGTTTTTGAACGAACGATCGCAAATAGCGAACGGCTCTGAATGAGGGCCCAAGTGTTTTGGGGATTGCAGGTGTTTGTATGACGGAGGAATTTCACTTTTTCGAAAACTTCACTTTAGAGACATTAAAATATGCTAGCCCCCATTTTCATGTACCCCAAATTTGATGGAACTACTGTACTTATTTGCTCCAAAAAAACACAGCTTTATGCCATTATTCACCACTTTTACCAAGACGCTAGTAGCAAGCAGTTACCACCACTTAAGTACCCCAAGTAGTTCAATTAGGGCTAATACTAAACTACCATAATGACTTCCAAAGTCAGCCCATCTTTTTCTGGGGTACAGAGTGATTCCCACAATTCATCCTGCACTTTTCGCCTGTTTCACATTCGCCGGGTCCCATTTTCGCCTGTTTGGCAATTGAATACGGAGTAATTCGAGAACGAGCACAAAAAGTTTTTGCGCTCAAAACAGGTGAAGGCGACGAAAAGTCAGGCAGGCGGAACTTTCTCGCCGATGCGAGACTAATTGAATACGGCCCTAAATTGGGAACTTTGCAGGCTGTCTACTTCTGCACTAAGGCCTATTCAATTAAAAAAAAACAAAAAATGGCATAGAAATACTATAGCACCTTCCCATACAATGTATGGAAAATGTGCTTCTATAATTATTACTAGCATAGTGACTTATTTAGTATACTGACTTTGGAGCATCACATTTAATTGAGTAAGACATTTTATGGACATCAGCTGTCATCAACTCTCCTTTCCAATGTCATTCTGGTTATAATAACGTGCCATCCAAATGGGCGGTACAAGCAAATATCTAAAAAACTTGGCCAGGTCTTGAAATCTTAACATTTTGTATTACTTCAAATTTACTATGTTACCATTAAAGTAGCTGTTGTTTGTTCCATCTCCTTTGCCCCTGAAGCCTCCACCGGTCCCCGTTCTACTTTCCAGTATAATACTACCAACTGCCTGATTCAAACAGGAAGATGAGCGGTAGTTGACGTACTGTATGCACTTATCCTGCCATGCAACTCATGCTTGCTCATTGACACTTTCCTGAATCAGGTTATCAGACGCAGTAGTGTGTATAGCAGAAGGGGAGATTGGGCACGGCATATCGGATGTACGGATGCACAGTATGGCACATCACAGGGGGTGGGGCATAAAAGATCGACAACAAAAAGGTTGACAGCCAATAGTTCAACACCAAAGGGTCGACATTCAATAGGTGGACAGGGACATAAGGTCGACAGGTACAAAAGGTCAACTGCCAAAAGGTCGACAGGGTTAAAAGTTCGACAGGTTCAAATGGTCGGCATACAAATGGTCAACACAAAAATGGTTGACACTTTTTTCGTAATTAAACCTAACCTTCCCCCTAGTGCCTTACACTCTCCCCCCTCCTAAGGTCTAACCATCCCCCAAGTGCCTAACCCTAACTGTCCCCTCCGGCAGCCTAACTCTACCCTTAGTGCCTAACCCTCCCCTTCCCCCTAGTGCCTAACCCTCCCCCTAGTGCCTAACCCTCCCCCTCCTAAGGTCTAACCATCCCCCAAGTGCCTAACCCTAACTGTCCCCTCCGGCAGCCTAACCCTACCCCTAGTGCCTAACCCTCCCCTTCCCCCTAGTGCCTAACCCTCCCCCTAGTGCCTAACCCTCCCCCTCCTAAGGTCTAACCATCCCCCAAGTGCCTAACCCTAACTATCCCCTGGCAGCCTAACCCTCCCCCTAGTGCCTAACCCTCCCCTTCCCCCTAGTGCCTAACCCTCCCCCTAGTGCCTAACCCCCCCTCGCCCTAGTGTCTAACCCTCCCCAAAGTGCCTAACCCTAACTGTCCCCTCTGGCAGCCTAACCCTCCCCCTAGTGCCTAACCCTCCCCTTCCTCCTAGTGCCTAACCCTCCCCCTAGTGCCTAACCCTCCCCCTAGTGCCTAACCCCCCCCTCGCCTTAGTGTCTAACCCTAACTGTCCCATCCGGCAGCCTAGCCCTAACCCTCCCCCTAGTACCTAACCTTCCTCTTAGTGCCTAAACCTTCCCCTCCCCCTATTGCATAACCCTCCCCCTAGTGCCTAACCCTCACCCTAGTGCCTAACCCTTCCCCTCCCCCTAGTGCCTAACCCTCCCCCTAGTGCCTAACCCTCCACTTCCCCCTAGTGCCTAACCCTCCCTCGCCCTAGTGTCTAACCCTCCCCAAAGTGCCTAACCTTAACTGTCCCCTCTGGCAGCCTAACCCTCCCCCTAGTGCCTAACCCTCCCCTTCCTCCTAGTGCCTAACCCTCCCCCTAGTGCATAACCCTCCCCCTAGTGCCTAACCCCCCCCCTCGCCCTAGTGTCTAACCCTAACTGTCCCATCCAGCAGCCTAGCCCTAACCCTCCCCCTAGTACCTAACCTTCCTCTTAGTGCCTAAACCTTCCCCTCCCCCTATTGCATAACCCTCCCCCTAGTGCCTAACCCTCACCCTAGTGCCTAACCCTTCCCCTCCCCCTAGTGCCTAACCCTCCCCCTAGTGCCTAACCCTCCACTTCCCCTAGTGCCTAACCCTCCCCCTAGTGTCTAACCCTCCCCCAAGTGCCTAACTCTAGCTGTCCCCTCCGGCAGCCTAACCCTCCCCCTAGTGCCTAATCCTCCCCCTCCCTCTATTGCATAACCCTCCCCCTAGTGCTTAACCCTCCCCCTAGTGCCTAACCCTTCCCCTCCCCCTAGTGCCTAACCCTCCACTTCCCCCTAGTGCCTAACCCTCCCCCTAGTGTCTAACCCTCCCCCAAGTGCCTAACTCTAACTGTCCCCTCTGGCAGCCTAACCCTCCCCCTAGTGCCTAACCCTCCCCTTCCCCCTAGTGCCTAACCCTCCCCCTAGTGCCTAACCCCCCCCTCGCCCTAGTGTCTAACCCTCCCAAAAGTGCCTAACCCTAACTGTCCCCTCTGGCAGCCTAGACCTAACCCTCCCCCTAGTGCCTAACCCTCCTCCTAGTGCCTAACCCTAACCCTCCCCCTAGTGCCTAACCCTCACCCTAGTGCCTAACCCTTCCCCTCCCCCTAGTGCCTAACCCTCCCCCTAGTGCCTAACCCTCCACTTCCCCCTAGTGCCTAACCCTCCCCCTAGTGTCTAACCCTCCCCCAAGTGTCTAACTCTAACTGTCCCCTCCGGCAGCCTAACCCTCCCTCTAGTGCCTAACCCTCCCCTTCCCCTAGTGCCTAACCCTCCCCCTAGTGCCTAACCCTCCCCTTCCCCTAGTGCCTAACCCTCCCCTTCCCCCTAGTGCCTAACCCTCCCCCTAGTGCCTAACCCTCCCCCTAGTGTCTAACCCTCCCCTTCCTCCTAGTGCCTAACCCTCCTCCTAGTGCCTAACCCTAACTGTCCCCTCCGGCAGCCTAACCCTAACCCTCCCCTAAATACCTAACCCTAACTCTAACTCTAACCTTAAAAATGTTAAATAAAAAACAAACATACCGACCGTTTTTGTGTATACCATTTGTATCAACCATTTAAACTTGTCAACCTTTTATCAATCAACCTTTTCTACCTGTCGATTCATTGCATATTCATTGTCGATCTATTATATGGATACCCACCACAGGTAAGACACTTAATTTCGATTAAGTTTTGGACTTGTTTTAATTTTTTTTTTAAATATTAACCAGATCAGATTTGTTTGATCGTCATCAAGTTTTCACAAAACTCGTAGTTCTAGGTTATTTATGAATTTATTTCTTAATTTTCATATAAAGAGTTTAAAGCGCCAATGATTGCTTCCATGGGATCATTTTTGGCAACTGACATTCCACTACGATGTGACCACATATACCTATGGAACCCGTGCACCTTGTGACTAACCCGCACCGTGCATTCCTCTACACACTTATGTACAAAATGTGCATCACTAGTGACTAGTGCGACAAAAGTACATTGCACGGGCACTCTGGATATTGGAGCTAGCATTGCATGCAGATAATGTGTGCAACTCAGGCACTAACCTGGGTGAGAAGGCAAAACCCTGGGGACTGACACTATTGAGCCTCGCCATTCCTCGCGCCACACATCACTGCGCTCAATCTGCGACTTCATGCCAATTCCTCTGTGACCAAAATATTATCCTAAGCACTCAGGGCCTAATTCAGAGCTGCTCGCAAAAAGCAAGCGCTCGCTCTGAATCAGGGCGGCCGCTTTTTAAAAAAAAAACCCGGCCTCCTGGCCGCTTGCTAAGCTGTGGGTGACCACCCACAGATTTTGCGAGTGGCCAGGTGATGGTCGCGATGGTCGCGACCATCGGGCTTGCAACGAGACCCTTGTGGTAGGGTCTCGTCTGCCGCAAGCCCCAGTGAGCTTCCGGCTCTAATAGAGCAGGAAGCTCACTACTGACATCACTGCTAGTAGGTCCGCCCACAAACGGCAGGTGTTCCTTCAGAAATGCCTCCATTTGTCCAGCCACCCCTCTTCCCCGCCTACAAAACGGGGCAAGCTGTCGATCAACATCGACAGGTTCCCCGTTTGTAGCGAGCCCCGGAGTGAGTGAATTTCTCACTCGGTACGGGGCTTGGGCACGCGCATTGCGCATGCCGAACGTGCGCAATACACAACCATCGACCCGCTTGCGAGCGCATAGCGCTTGCGAGTGGGTCTGAATCAGGCACTGTAAGAGACTTTAATGCGAAGTCCGGGAAAGGCTACCCACGGTGGATTGTTTAAAGGTGGATACACACTCTGCAGACCGCCCGTACACACCTGCTGATGGACAGATATGTCTGCAGACATATCTGTCCATCGACTGTGCAGCACAACCAATGCGATATGTCGGTTAACACCTACGTTCACCGACATATCGCGGGTACACACCTCTTGATCGGCCAATTTATATCTCAGTGTGTACCCAGCTTAAGTTACTGTACGCTATTGCATCACTTGCCGCATAGCCACATAGCACACAAAGTATAGGTAGGTGTACTGTATGAGGACACATCTGTATGTATTTCAAATTAAACCTCTACTACTGTATCTGCTCTCTGCCTCCAGGACAGACCTGTCTACAGAGCATCAATTCGGTATTGTACCAAAATCAGCCTGTTTCATTATGAACAGCTCAAATAGATATTTGCAATAAAGAGTTTACCTAATAACTGATTAAATATAGCCCGGAGTGTGCATTTAGAATAGAAAGTAAGTCTAATAGGCATGATCCTGATGATGCATAATCAATAATATTATTATTATCATTAATTTAAAAAGAAACGGAAGTGTGCTAATTATCAATTTCATAAAAAGGGCTTACAGTATTGTCTAAATAACATTGCTTTTCAGCAGGTAATAGGCAACTGCAAATACTATCACCGAGCTGCATACAGTACAGAATAATTAACAAGGCTTTTGCATTTTACATTTGCCTGTTAGGGGCAAGACCCTGGCAGGCTGTTTGTTCTAGAAGACAAGTAAACATAATCTTTTAAACCAGCGGTCAGCGTAAAGGCTAAAATACAAGAAAGCTGCAATAAAGGAAGACGAAATTTGTATAGAATTGAGGATAGATAAGATTGCTGGTTTTCTGCTGGGTGTTGGTGTTTATGACAGCCTTGTTGCTGGGTAAAAGTGAGTATGTCAGATGGTTGGATTATCCTATGGGATTTGTTGAAAGGAGGAGTTAGGTTGGGACTATTTAAAGGGCTGCTAGAGCTCAGCCCAGTCTCTTTGTAGTGGATCTTCTTAAAAGCTGAGTATATTTTGGTGCATTTGATAGTAC
The DNA here is from genome assembly GCA_031769625.1 of Taudactylus pleione. Classification (NCBI taxonomy): domain Eukaryota; kingdom Metazoa; phylum Chordata; class Amphibia; order Anura; family Myobatrachidae; genus Taudactylus; species Taudactylus pleione. The sequence continues at coordinate 1,190,863 of JAUIMM010000358.1, forward strand.
TAGTCCCATTTTACATTAGTGAGCCCATCTGCTAGCCAGCTGTCCCTCTGTTAGTTTCATCAGGTCCCAGCCCCGTCGCTCTGCTCCCCCTCCCATCCAGTTTGCATATTTTTCATGCCCGCTGCGCGCGGCTTCCTCCCGTGTGTCACCTCCCATTTCATCGGCAGCCCTCCTCATGGCGTCCCCGGACGGATTCACTATTTCCACAGGCAATCCCCCAGCAGCCGCTGCCTCTGCCTCCTCAGGTGCGGGCTCTCCCTCTTCAAGCGGGCCTGCTGCAAGCCCGGCTTCCCCCTCACCCCTCCCTCCTTCTCCAATCCATGCCATTATTTTGGCACCAGAACAGTCCCCCCCCTGCCCGCAGTACCAACCCCGCGCCTCTTACCTTCTCATCCCCCGCCGCTATCACTGCCGCTCCTCCGTCAGCTTCGCTGTTCGCAGCCAAGGCGCCACCTCCGGTTCACCACCATATTTCCCCTTGCATCGCGGGGGCCGCTCTTGCGCGCCACCCGGCGCCTGCTTCTACCTCAGTTCTCATCAGTCACATGCCGGCAACTTCACTTGGCCCTATGCTGGTGCGGGTGCCGGGTTTTAATCTCCGCATTTTATCCCTTGCATTGCTGTTCACAGGTGGTCCCTCCGGCTGGCTCATGCGGCGGGCCCGGCGGCCATCTTTCAGCCGGCGGCCATTTTAGGTAGAAGCTCCCCCTACTTTGCTGGCACTGCCAGTCAGGTGCCCGGCGGTGTGCCCATGCACTTACCACCGCCTATTGGCTCCCCACGCATAGTGTTGGGGTGCCTTTTAGTTTTGTGTCACAGGCCCCCTTTTCAGCCCCCTTGGTACACTGCAGCGAGTAGTCAGGCAACTGTGTTCACTACATCTACGCCCCTTACCATGGCCGGCCCTTCTTGGAGTCAGGCATCCTGGAGCTCAGGCGTAGCTCCTCTCATTTTAGCTTCCTCTGCGGTAGCCCCTCCCACCTCCCGTTATGCGTCCCAATTTGCGGCATCTTCCATATACTATCCTTAAGCTTTGCAGCAACCCCAATTTCTTTGCCTCTGCTTGCCTCCTCTGCAATTTTACCCCCCCCTGCCGCACTACCTCTTCAGCCACCACTTCCACCTCCCATCCCACACACAGTGCCATTGCCCCCCGTATATGTACAGGCCCAGTCAGTTATCTCCTAATCGTGGCCCAACACATTCCCCCTCCTGTTTTGGTCCTGTCGCATCCACCTGTAACTGCTACTTTGTCCAAGTTGCCGGTGCCTCACCCGTCTTCATCAGTTTTAGGTTCCGATGTTGTGAGCGGTCTATCCGGAGTGGTGTATGTTTGGTCCTTTGTTGCCCGTTCCGGGTCAAGACGAGTCGACCCAGGTGACCGAGACAGGGGAGGCGTCAAGAGGTAAAGCTGGCGAGGCGGTTCCTGGGCCATCCAGTTCTGGTGATTATGAAACTGCTATGTCTTTTTCTGATTCTTCTTCATCCTTATTACACTCTTCTGGTTCCCCTGCATGCCCCCGTAAGATTGCTAGAATGGTAGCGCGGCGTTTTGGCTAAAAAGTCAGGTTGCGTGCTAGGGAGGATGATGAGACAGGGGCTAAGGCGCAGGAAGCAGGTGCGGTCACAGTCCAATGTGCAAATACTGCGGTACTCCAGGGTTTGCGTAAAAGTGTCAAAGGCAGTATTCGTAGAGGAACATTCGCGGACCTTTGGTAGCTCACGGTTGTAATGAAAAAGGTTTTCACTAAGGCTAATAGGACGGGGGGCTTCGGTAGGATGCCTTTTGCTTCTTTAACACATGTTTAAGGGCATGCTCATTTCGCGGCGTGTTACTTAGAGACCAGGGCGGAAGAGCATGTGGACACTATCAGATTTTTATTTATGATGCTGTGCATGTTCGTCCGGTCTCGCGATTTGGTGTGGCGCGAATATGACTCTCAATTTAGGAAGAAACATGACGGTTCTCTCGTCATTCCGTTTGGGTTTAAGGACGTAGAGGTATGGCGGGCATAGGCCACAAGGGAATTGGTCAAAGCTAGATATCTAATATGTTTGGCTTCTCTTACTAGATGGGTAAGGTTATATCCATGTAGGGAAGATGCTTTGTTTTGTTAGAAGGTTTTTTCATATGGTTTTCGTTTACCTATAATAGGGCCGTTGGTATTTAGGCATCACAGAACTTTCGCTCTGCCAGGGATTTTCCGGGGGAGTTGAGGGATAAAGTGGGTGCGGAGGTTTTGAAGGGGAGGATGGAGGGTTTCTTTCCCTGTCCTCCTTTGCATAACCTCTGTATATCCCCTGTGGGTGTGGTCCCTGTAAGTGCCAGGTAATTTCTGTTTTATACAACATCTTATATCCTCAGGGCTGTTCCGTAAACGATGCCATACCTGAGAGTTGTTCAGGGTTGTGTATCAATCTTTCGATGATACTTTAGGCTTAGAGCGCATTTTTGCTCATGGCGCTTTGATGGCGAAGTTAGACATAGAAGCTGCATTTCGTTTGTTGCCTATGCATCCCGAAGCCATGCAATTCAGGGGTTTTCGGTTGTATTCTGGTTATTTTGTAGATAAATGTTTGCCTATGGATTAGCGGGTTTCCTGGGCTTGTTTCGAGAAATTCAGCTCCTTTCTTCAATGGGGTCTTCATGCCGGTACAGGTCAGTCGGGCATAGCACACTATCTGGATGATTTTCTCTTCATAAGTCCAGGAGATAGTGACGTTTGTTCTGATCTCCTTTTTTCTGCGCAGGCGTTGTTCCAAGTTTTAGGGGTTCCTAGGGCTCAGGAGAAGATGGAGGGTCTGGTGTTTTGCTTATCATTTTTAGGAATCTAGATAGATACAGCGGCGGGTTGTTGTAGGCTACCGCGTGACAAAGTAGAAAAATTGCTGGAACTTATGGCAGTTTGCTCAGCAGCAAACTCAGTTAGGTTACGTAGAGTTCAATCACTTCTAGGTTCCTTAATTTTGCTTGTCAGATCATTCCCATGGGTAGAGTATTTTTCAGAAAATTGGAGAGGGCCATAGCCGGGTTGGCATGGCCGCATCAGCATGTTGCCTGTCGGCTGAGATAAAGGAGGATCTTCTACATCGAAACAGGTTTTTGTTACAATTTAATGGCAAATGTATTTGGTCATCACCTCCTGTGGCGAACAGCATATTGCAACTTTTTACTGATGCGGCTGGGTCGTCCGGTTTTTGGGATCTTTTTCAATGGTGTAGGGTGTGCTGCCCCGTGGCCGTTTGATTGTCGCGAGGAGGGCTGGACAAGTAACTTGCTGCTGTTGGAACTGTTCTCAATTGTCATTTCAGTTGAACTCTGGTCCGCGCGACTTAGCAACTGTCATGTCATGTAATATTTTGGTGCGACAATCTGGATGTGGTTCACGCCAGCAGCAACCAGCGTTCATCCTCACCTTTTGTGTTTTCGTTTGCTTTGACATTTAGTTTTGCGCTGCCTCAAGGCTAATATCAGATTTAGAGCTAGGCACGTACCAGGTATATTTAATGAGATTGCTGATGCTTTGTCTCATTTTCAATTTGCATGCTTCCGAGCGCTTGTCCCGTCGGCTTCTGACGTTGGTTTGGTGTGCCCCTCGTTTGTGTGGCAGATCATCAGGCCAGCTTAGAGGGTTTGGCGTTGCAATCGCTCACCCCATTTACTTTCAGGGCTTACTCGGACGCTTGGCGTACTTGGTGCACACACATTGTGCACTTCTGGAGATGGAGGGTTAGTAGCCGGAAGATTTGATTTCTTTGATTTCTTCCTTTGTTTGGGTTAGATATCAACAAGGTAGATCCAGGGCTTCTACTGGGTCTGCTCTTGCGGGGGTCTCCTTCTGTTGCAGGCTAAAGGTTTTTCACTATCCCACCAGGTCTTTTGTACTAGTGAAGGCTGGGAGGGGTTGGGTGAAGGGGGCACCCTCGCGCTACTCCCGTGTACCGGTTTGAATTGCAGCTTTTGTCCGATTTGTTACAGTTATGGGCTTTTGCAGCTACATTTTTTGGAGCTTTTTCAGGGTTAGTGAGTTGTGTAGCTTTCAATAACGCATTTAGTTCCTTTGGGTTTTTGTTAGTATATCGCTTTTAGAGATTCGGCTGTGCCTTGCAAGCTTCGATTCTCTGAAACGATCAAACCGGAAAGGGTAAGTGGGTTACTTAAATCAGCATCGGGACGTGATTATTTGTCCGGTTCATTTAGCTTCACAGTACATGTTACGCCCGCCTCAATGGTTACTGCATGCATACCACACACCCCTCACTGAGTACCACTTCACAGGGGGCTTTAGGACGGGTTTAATGGAGTCAAGGGTAAATCCTTCAGATTATGGTACCCATTCATTTCGTATTGGTGCTGCTACTTGCGCTGCTCTATACGGGGCGTCTGCAGAGTTTATTCAGCAGGTAGGGCGCTGGAAATCGGCTGCTTTTGGGAATAAGTGTGTTGCTGGAAGTTATAGATGCGCACCTTGCTTTAACCCGAAAACGTTGCTTACCCGCCAATCGTTGAACGGCTAGCGTTCAACAATTGGGGGTGTGAAGGGATTTTTAAATTTTTCCTCCCGTTAGCCATGATCTGGCCCAATTTGGTTCACGGGTAGGTTTTTTAGTTTTTCTTCTTCACTCGGGTTCCTGTTTTCCCCACTTACATGCATCCCTGCTAGTCAGTTGCTATGTGTTTGATTAAGTTGTGTTGTTGGTCTTGGGTTTGGTGTGGTTCTCATGGTTAAGGTTTTCTCTTTTCCACAGATTTTGGAAAGGAGGATGGACAGGTGTGGCTTGTGGGCCACTCTTATATCTTTTGGGCGGAAAAACATGTGTTGGCCCAGAGTCAGGCCTGATGGCCTAGTGGTTTTAGTATTCGATGGATTGGTTTGATAGGATTGCGCGTTGAGTCGGTGTTGGCTTTGATTGTGTCATCAGTGTCGGAGTGGGGAATCCCAAAATTTTTAGTGTTGCATGTTGGAGGCAACGATGTGGGTCAGTTGAAAAGTGTCGAGTTAATTGAGAGGCTTCGTGAAGTTTTGGATGAGATGCGTTTGCGATGGCTGACTGTTCCGATGGTGTGGTCTGAAATGATGACTCATTTGAAGTGGAGTGAGGTGCATAAGCATGGTGCATTGGAGAGGGCTTGTAAGAAAGTGAATGGCGCGTTTACAAGGCATGTTTAGTCCATCGATGGAGTGGGATTTAGTCATGGTTTTTCTGGTGGGTGAGCTTGGGAAGTTTTATTTCGGAATGATGGTGTGCATCTGAATGCTTTAGGTACAGCTTTGTTTGTGAAAGGCTAGTTTTTCGTTTTGGGTGGCGGGCCAGTCTCTCTTAGGGCCTGGCTTTGGCGGGAGTACGCTGCAACTCAGTGGCTTTAGGTGGCGTAAGACAACTTTGTGGGGGCACTGACCCTCGTTGCCCCTGGCGAATTTGTCCTTCTCTGTACGGGGGGACCCAGGTGCTGGCTGTACGGAAGCACCTCGGATTGGCCCAAGAGGGAAGTGAGACTCTCACATCGTTAGTACGTCTAGAGGGAGGACGTTTAAGTCGTCCTCCGAGTATTTGATCAAGGTTGAAAGCTAGAACTGAGTTTGCAGCGTCTCTTGGCCACCCTGGTTAGGTTGATTGATTAATCTATAAATAAAAGCTGTGACCTTTTAGCCAAGCTCTGGTGTCCGTGTCTTTATTGATTTTATAGCCTAAGTTAAGTAAGCTATCAAGGTGGTAAGATATGTTGAAGCAGTAAACCAATGTAGATCTTATGTATATGCCAGTGACTGGGGTATTAGATCATCTTGCTAATAACTACAGCCATGGAGACATGTAAAGATTATTATTCGTAGTGCTCTGTATACCTTCCGTGTGGTTACCATGGAAGTATAACACAGAATATTCAAGGATTTTTGCAGTATTATCAGTTCTTATAATATGTCCAGTGAAAGTAAAAAAGGAAGGGGGGGGGGTTTATATTTTCCCTGCGCACATTTCTGTGTGGTGTCTGCAAAAAATTCCATTAGAGAAATATATCGTAACTTGTAAGGAAAGAGACACCTGAAATTTAATTTGAACTATAATAAACACCTCCTGTCATTTGGTTGACAGAATCATAAATTATTGATAAGACGCCTTACAGAATACGATAAGTATTTTAAATGATGAGTGAGATGAATGAAATATTAATGCAAAGGCGTCTGAATCCGAGTTATGAGCAAATAAAAGAGGGGCAACGTGCACCTTGGCAAAACCGTGTTGTACCTCTGGTGGTGCAGATATAAAATGCACAGAGATTTCACTTTAGGAAGGGTGGGTCCCAGCGAAATTCTAAATGTCAATAACAAAGCTGCCCAGTATTTATTAGTTTCAGTATCTGAAAAAGCAGCCAGTATTTATTCCTCATACAAAAAAATAAAAAGCATTTTCACCCCTTGCATTGCCACATGGTTTGTTCCAAGAGCAAAATGCTTTTTTTTCATTTGCTCCTAACTGTGAATCAGGCCCAAAGACTTCCATAATAAATGTCGTTAGAATGCTTAGGATCAGGTTACAAATACAGGATGCAGTTGGTCTGGCTGCTTATGATAAAGTTTGCCTTGTCAAAGCACACTAGCGAAACGCGTTGATAGGTTCGTTGTGCTTGCTTATCCACCTTGACACTAAGTAAATACTGTTGATTATGGGCTCTGTTTATTAACATTATTTTTACTAAAATAAAGTGAAAAAAGGTGTTTTAGTTTCACCTAAAGTTACTATAGGGCAAATGGAGTAGAATTCGTAAAATTCTATTCTTAACACTAATTATCACATATTTTTAGTAAACAGATCGCATTTCCCATAATTGTAATGGGAAATGCGATCTGCCTGAGATTTACTAAAAATAAAATGTGAAAAAATACCGGGGGAAGCCCTGTGATAATAGCGCCACCTGGAGGTGGTGTTATCTAGGCATTCCCCCAGTCACCGGACTCCTGCTCCACTCTAACAGGCAGAGCAGAGCCATTTGCTGGCCCCAGTGATCAGCTGTGTGGTCTAAACAGACCACAAGCTGCTTACTGCTAAAAAAATAAAATAATAAAAAAACAAAACAGAAACTTACCTGAGTCCAGGACCGGGAATCGGTGATCTGGTGATGTCCTCCCTCTGGTCAGCTGGTCTCCCGGCTCCTGCACTGTGACCTTGGTAAGCTGCTGCATAGAACAGCCTTCCGGGTCACAGTGCAGGATGGGAGACCAGCTGACCGGAGCCCTGGAGGGAGAACATCACCGGAGCAGCGATGACCAGATCGGAGGTAAGTAAAAGTAAGGGGGGGTCATGGGAGGAGGGTTGGCAGCTACTTGGGTATGTTGCAGGGGGGAGTGGTGACCGACGAGGGGGAGGGTCTAGCGGCGGCTGGTCAGTGCATGCGCGGAACCTTGTCACTGTATTTTTTACGAAATATACAGTGATAAGGCTGCGGAGGGGATTCACAGGGGACAGAGCTTTATGGCAAGCTCTGTCCCTGCAAGGGATTTCTAGTAAATCCCTGTGATATTGCCTGAATTCGCAATGCAAATTCAGTCGGTATTATCACACTACAATCTGCATTTTAATGTGGATTGTAGTAAATAAAACCCTGTGGCTTGAATGCAAAGTACTATTGAGAATTCTAAGTTAGCGTGGACTATCCTGTGGACTTTTATTTAATATTTAGATGTATGTGTTTTCCTTTGTATTTATCTGTATGTATTTAAATATTATGGGTACTGGCAGGCTCTGACCCTGAGGTACTCATAATTGTATATAGATCAGAAATAACATCAGCTAGGAATATATCATATCTATAAGAATTCATCCCTTTGCCATAGACATAGCTGACAGGCTTTGATACAATTTTTGTATTATCAAACTAAAACTTGAGTGATACAATTACTATTTCTAATGTTTACTAGCCTACAGTACATTGTTACAATTACCTCTTATTGGGAAAAATAACAAGGAATACAGGTAATAGCAACTCCTACTCTCTTGGATGAGGAAGGCTGCTGCTGCCCGTACTGTGCTGACTGCACTAGTCCTCCAGAGAGGAGGAGACTATGGAAGGCGCATAAGTGGCCACACATGCACAAAACACCGGCTTCTAGGTAATGCATCAGCTGCTGTCCATAGAAGCCAGGTAGGGCTGCCCGAAAGACAGAGGAGGGAACTTCTCACTGGAAGCTGCTCTCTGCTAATTGCAGCCCAGACTGGCAGTTATAGGGGGAGAAAACACCTCCTCCTGGGACTGTCTGTCCTGTGTGTCACTGGCAGGTAGCGCTTCCAACGGGAAGTCGCAGCCAGTCACAGTGTAGCAAGTCCAGTCACGGGCTGCAATTGGCTCACTGAGGGGGTGGATATTACTGGGGGTGGGGGATGCTGCAGCCCATAGGTGAAATCCGCCACTGAATACAGGACAAATGTCTCTTTATTTAATACAATGATAAAGCTACACTGGGGTAAAAGGAACCTTACCAACAACACTAATTCAGTTACTCTAAAGTAGGGGTGGGCGATGAGTGCCCCCCCCAGCAGTTGCAGAACTATACATCCAGGGCCGAAACTAGGATATCTGCCACCCGGTGCAAGGCAGTAATTTTGCACCCCCTCCTTTCCCGTACTTGGATTTTGTCCTTGCTCCTCCATAAGGCAGTGCACTAGTCAAACGTCCCTGGTATAGTGTCTTACATTATTCCACACACCATAATGCCCATTACACATTATGCCACACACTATAATGCCTATTACCAAAGTGCCACTTACATATTTGCCCGACACCATTTTATGCCCCACAGTAAGGCTTCTAATTACTTTAAAATTACCTGCTCAATGTTAGGGGTTTTATGCTCATTACCAGGGGTTCCATGCTCGTTGCCAGGGTGTTTCATGCTTGTTGTGAGGGGTTTCATGTTCATTGCTATGGGATTTATGCTCATTTCCAGGGGTTACATGCTCGTTGCCATGGGGTTTATGCCCATTGCCATGGGGTTACATGCTTGTTGCCATGGGGTTACATGCTCGTTGCCAAGGGGTTACATGTTTGTTGTCAGGGGGTTACATGCTCGTTGCCAGGGGGTTTCTTGCTCGTTGCCATGGGATTACATGCTCGTTGCCAGGGGGTTACATGCTCATTGCCAGGGGGTTACATGCTCATTGCCAGGGGGTTACATGCTCGTTGCCAGGGGGTTTCTTGCTCGTTGCCAGGGGGTTTATGCTCATTGCTAGGGGGTTTCTTGCTCGTTGCTATGGGGTTTATGCTCATTGCCAGGGGGTTTCATGGGAGAAGTTACAGCTTTCAGCATCTTCTCCCGGCACTTGCGCTGGCCTAACAGACACTAGAGGTCCAGTAGGACCTCTAGTGTCTGTATCCTCCTTGGAGGTGGCCATTTTTGGATGGCCGTTTCCTGAATCTGCAGCCCCCAAGCCACCATGAGTCAGCCCTTTTTGCCCTCTGCACCCGGTGCACGTGCACCTCTAGCCCCCCCCTAGTTGCGGCCCTGATACATCCCAGCATGCCTTGCCACAGTTTTGCTATTTGACCATGCTAAAACTGTTGTAAAGCATGCTGGGATGTGTAGTACAACAACAGCTGGATGGCCCCTTATTGCCCATTCTTGCTCTTAAGGAATATTCCAGTTAACAATAAGAGTCACGCGGTGGATTATTGTTTTATTTTTGGTTCTTCTTTCTCCTTATTATCATTACTAGAATAGGGACCCAGCATGTGCCAGGTCATCTCAGTATGCACCCCATCCCCTCTCGATCTGCTGCTCCGCCCCCCAATGTGACTGTGGCTCGACCCCCTCTCTGTTTCTCTGTCCAACTTTGCCCCCTTCCCCATCCCTTCCTCTCTGTTCCAACCCCCTCTACTTCCATTCCACCCCCATACTTACCCCATACCCCACTCCCAGTGGGTTCTGATTCTCTCTGGCTAGCTCTGTCCTGTCTCCCTAGCAGTGGGAGCCATTGGGCGAGTGGCACACGTATAGCAAAGCCGCAGGTGGGTGTTTCAATACAAACTGCAACATTTGCTTATTGTGGTACAGGAGCTACATACGGGATTAGCATACATGTGTGAATCAGGCCAATTGTATTCTCAAATATACTACAGGGGTACAAACACACTATACTATACCTACATTCATTTTGGGAATTAGCTTAAAAAAGAATAAAACCCAGGTTACTGCGTTAACATATTAAAAGGAATAATCAGAAGCTAAGTCACAGCAAGACTCTTTCTTTGCAGACTTTTCTCCTTGACACTTTTTAATACTAAGTAAAAATATAAGTTATATCTTATTATATACTGTAAGGTAATCTAGGGGGTCTATGTACTAATCAGTGATAAGAGACAGAGTGAAAAGTGATAAGTAAGTGATAAGGTGCCAGCCAATCAGCTCCCAACTGTCATCTCACAGGCTGTGTTTGAAAAATGACAGTTGGGAGCTGACTGGCTGGCACCTTATCACTTACTTATCACTGTTCACTCTGGGCCTGATTCAGAGCGCGCTCGTAAGCGGCCGCTCATTCGCTCTGAGTGATGTTCGCACAACTGCGCATGCGTATGGGTCGTAATGCGCATGCGCAAAAGAGTCATTGCGGTCGGAAATTGTGCGCTCGTAAAACAGCGAGGGGCTGCTAATGTGATTGACAGAATGTACCGTTTGTGGGTGGTAACAGGGAAAGGTGCTTGAAAATGGGGGAGTGGAGATCCGAACGCAGGCGTGCCTAAAGGTAAAAAGGGCATTTAATGGGAGTGCATAATTAGTATAGGAGCGTCATCGACCACGTCACTTGGTTGTCTTTTAGCCTGAACTGCTCGCAGTGATAGCGGGAAGAAAATCCTACCACAAGCACTGCGAGCAGTTCAGACGCCTTTCGATGTACCCGATTAATCTAATAAATACTGGAGATGACGTGTGATGTGAACGGCAAAATGGCGTCGTTACAAAATAGCGAGCGCATTTTTCGAACGCTCGCTCAGACATAGAGGCGTCAACACACCGCAAAGAGCAAGCGCTCAATTGAAATATCCGGCCCCTTTTATAGAACGACCGTCCGCAAATAGCGTCCGGCTCTGAATCAGGCCCTCTGTCTCTTATCACTGCTTAGTACATAGACCCCCTAGTCAGTATTTCAGGGTAGGCTACCCCTAGTTTTAGTTCCTTGTGCACCATCCTATCCACTTTCCCTTTTCCTCTCTAACATTATAATAAAAACAGCAAACGTGGGTGGGTGAGAGACTGCAGTGTGGTAACTGATATCAGTGCGGAGCTCGAAGGGGAAAAGTATTGCAAAGCTAACAAAGAGTATACAAGGCGCCCAGCAGTGGTTATTTTCATATATTTTTTTTTACAATTTGTAAACATTATTATTCATTATTCTGACTTGCCATGGTTGAAAAACGACATTATAACAAAGGGCCTGATTTGTTGCGATTACGCACACAGACCTACTGTGAAGATATGCTAATGAATGCTATCGCTATGCCATCGCACCCTAACATAAGGACGCCCATTTCACTTTACACACATCCGTAATACTTAGCAAGACTGCGAAACCATCGGTAACATAGAGTACCATCGGTAACATAGAGTAGCATCGGTAACATAGAGTACCATCGCAGCCTCATGCTCACTTGCACAAGGTCTGACCTTACTCAGGAATTGCTAAGCTCAGCGCACGCAGTGAAAGCCCAAGCTGCGTATGGCATCGCGATGGCTAATTTATGCATGCCCCTGCAACGGCGTTTAAATGCACTGGCAAGCCTGCTTTCGCCGATTCCCCCCCACAATAGGCCATTTCCTGTCAATCACTTTGCGATGGGTCTGTGTAATCAGTGTGATCGAAGTGAAGCTTTTGCGCAAAGCGATGGACACGCATGCGCAGTGCACAACAATCGTCCAACTGTGTGCGTATTTGCAGTTGCGATCGGTAATGGATCAGGCCTAAATCAACTACTGTGCATCACTAACTAAATAAGGGGCAAAAATTTATATTGTGGTATACCCTTAGCGCAATATTGCAGCCAGTGAGGTCAGAATATGTGGTTACCCTATTTTACCGCGGTAATATAAGCTATGAAAAAACTGAAATTCTGACCCTCTTGGCGCTATATGATGCGCTCTCAAATTGGTAAATTAAAACAATTTTAATTGTATAGATAAAAAATGCAGAGGACTATCTTAGGACACATAAAACATGCAGAAGGTCGCTTAAATTTAGAGATGTGCGCCGCCCCCCCGTGTTTTGGTTTTGGATTTGGATTTTTTCTAAAATCTTAAATACAGGTAAAATCACATACTTTGGGCCTGTTTTTGCTCCTACAGTATTATTAACCTCAATAACATTTATTTCCAGTAATTTCCAGTCAATTGTGACCACCTCACAGCTCACAATATTGATTTTTACATCTAGTTTAGGGCCAAAAGGTTGCATCCAGCTAGCTGGCTGACTAAGCTAAGCGACAGCAGTGGGCGGCACTAACATGTGGCAGTTCAGCTTCCAATGTGGCACAGAGTGGCATTGCAGTGGTAGACCGGATGGCAGTTTAATGAACTATACGACCCCTAGGAATTTTTAAAACGAAGAATGTTTTCCTTAACTAGATCAGAGGCCCAACGGAGTTGGAATAAGTTTATGGACTGAAGACAGGTAAAGGACGGAAGGATTGATTAGTTTTTAATTTATTTAATTTAATATTTTGATTCTTAAGTAAATGTATGAGGGAAGATCAGTCTAGGATCAAGTTCTTCAGTTCCTAAATGAACTAATGAAAAAAATTAGGTGGCCTTGCTTGTGGAGGTGCTGCTAAAACATACAGTACTATAAACAGACATTTACTAGTTTGTACTCAGGGAGGTTGTTAGGGATAATGGGACCAAGACTTGCTGTTTACATCAGAGGAAAGCAGCCCGTAGTTCTCTGGCTGAATTAGAACTCTCAGCATCTGTGATGTTTGTTGGGCCTACTGGAAGTTATTTGCCAACAACAGGTGGCATTATTCAAATTACCTCAACCTGCTTTACGCACTGTATGTACCATGTAAATATATTTGTATGTACCATGTAAATATATTTGTATGTGACCAATATACACAACAAATCTTTGTATTAAAAGTATTTGCAGTGCACTTTAGTGCACACATCCTGGCAGGAAGATGATGCTCTATGCTGCTGCTGCTCATATTTGCCCACCCCATCAATTTGGTGGTTCAGAATTTTCTTTAAAAAAATGAAAGGGGCATGCAGGAGATGCTGTCTGAGGCCATTACAATTTCTGGACATTCATAAACCATAAAATTAAAAATGTCAGGCAGCAATGCCCCAAACAGCACATAATGCAAAGAAAAGAGGTGCAAGATGGAATTGTCCTTGTGCCCTCCAACACACCCTTATGTTGTATATATGAAACAGGACAACCAATCACAAACCAATCACTTCAGCGACAGGGACTGCCACGTTTGGCTGAAATGATTGGTTTGAATGGACCACCAGCATAACAAGCTGCCAATGCACAGTGGAAATTGGTGGCAATGATCCCATACACAAACTGGCTTTACAACATAGGTAAGATCAGATGTCATCATCATCATCAGTGTGTACATCCTCTTCTGCACACAATATTAATTTGTCCCCACTGAAATCCACCATTACAGGCGCCTCTGTATTTTTTTGACTTGATTGCCGGTAAAGGTCTTCCTCGTGGAATTTGTAATTAATTTTGATGAACATCATCTTTTCCACATTTTGGGGAAGTAACCTCCTACGTCGATCACTCACAAAGTTCAAGGCTACACTGAAAACTATTTCAGAGTACACACTGGAGGGTGGGCAACTTAAGTACAGCAAAACCAGTTTGTGTAAGGGACTCCAAATTGCGTATTTTTCCTGCCAGTAGTGAAATGGACTGTCTGATATGGTGACCATATCAGACAAAGTCACGGTAGACATATCACTAATTGTAAGATGTCTGTCAGGGTTCAGCCTAGGATCGGCCTCTCTCACCTCCTTGCTGGCTTCCCCTGACTTCCTTGCGGTCAGACGTCTGGTGCAGTGATGGATGTGGGGCTGAGTATTCTGCCTTAGGTGCTTTTTGCGAGCTTCCATGGTTGGCTGTGTGTGCTGGGGATCGGAGTTCCCATCATGGGTGCCGCCATGACAGTTCCTCTCATGTGACAGTACTCCTAACCTATGGTAGCATGATTTCAGTCAGCTGATGCTGTGCTCCAGTAATCTGCTACCCCTGGGTATAAATCCGCCTCCAGAACTCCAGGAAGATACTGTTCAACTTCGTTATTCCAAGTGCCTGTGTTACTCCCACGGTTGCTTTGTGCTATCCTTCAGCGTGTTGCTTCAGCCTGCTCACAGTTTCCCAGTTTCCTGTATTAGCTTCCATGCTAAACCTTACTCTGAGACTTTAGCTTTCTCACAGTACTTCAGTGTTTCATGTCCCTTCCCTGTGTGTCTTTGTATATGTGCTGCTATTCTATTGCAGCTTTCCTGTGGCTATTACCCTGTATCACTGAAGTGTCAGATTACCTACTGGTATTAATTAGCTCACAGCTGGACCCCCCAGCACATGTCTGTGTCAATCTGCTCTGTGTCTTGTCAGTGCAAATCTGCACTTGCAGTTAGCACTCTCCCAGTGTATGCCTATCTTCTCTATATGTCTTGTCTGTGCAATCTGCACCTGCATATATAATTATTCCCAGTATTTTGCCTTTGCCCAGTACCAGCATTTCTAGCTCTCCCAGTATTTTGCCTTTGCCCAGTACCAGCATTTCTAGCTCTCCCAGTATTTGGCCTTTGTCCAGTACCACATTTCTAGCATTCCCAATATATTCCTTGAGTCCACTCTACTCTTGTATGTGCAATCCCTAGTATATATTGTGTTTTCCTGCATATTTAGCAAACTCCAGTACCTGCCTGTGTCCACATCTCCCTGAGCTGCTGAGCTAGTCAGCTCCTGGATTTCTTAGTGATTCTTAGTACATTCTTAGTAATCTCATGCAAGCCGGTGATCAGGATTTCTAATTGTGTTCCAGTGTATCTCCAGTGTTCTAGCAATAACTTAACGTAATATAGTTCCGGTCTTCTGCCATTCCCAGGTACCTGTCCAGAGGGCCGCGACCTGCTCACTTGGTGCAGCGGAAAACCAAATCCCAATTGGAGGGGTCACTGGAGAAAACCACTGAGTTAGACTCCGCCCCTCTGGGCAGGTCTAGCCAAACCTGGGTTCGGCCGCAAATAGGAGACCTAGCCACAGTCACTCCGATAGTCAACTGAACCCCCCGGCTCACCGTCCTCCACAGAGGATCACTTTCACCGGATTGTGACAATGTCATTTGGTTTTGCTGACTGATCTGCATCACCACCAGCAGTGAGTCTCTTAAGAAAATTTAGTTTTTTCCTGGCAACCGCAGAAACTGAAGGAGGATATGATGCCTTGTCACGTGCCGCTTGAGCTGACAATTTTTTCACCAACAGCTCTTTGCATCTTTTCAGATTTTATGTCCATCAGAAAGAAAGACACAAAGTATGACTTAAACCTAGGATCAAGTATGGTTGCCAAAATATAGTGATCTGATTTCAAGAGATTGATGACCTTGATCTACAAGTCCAACATACTTAGCGGAATCACTCCATTTCAGCTCCCCCTTCAGTTTCTCCAGCTGCTTTTGCAAAAGTCTGATTAGGGGACTGACCTGACTCAAGCTGGCAGTGTCTGAACTAACTTCACATGTGGCAAGTTCAAAGGCTTTGAGAACCTTGCACACAGAAATTATTCTCCACTGCTCTTGACTAAGGTGCATTCCAGCTCCTTTCCCTATGTCATAGGCCATTGTGTAGCCTTGGATGGCCTGTTGCTGCTCCTCCATTTGCTGAAGCATATAAAGGGTAGAATTCCACCTAGTTACTATCTCCTGCTTCAGCTGATGGCATGGCAAATTCAACAGTTCTTGCTGGTGCTGCAATCTTTGACATGCAGTTGCTGAATGTCGAAAATGTCCAGAAATCTTTTGGGTCACCGAGAGCATCTCCTGCACGCCCCTGTAATTTTTTTTTAAATGTTGTACCACGGAATTAATTGTGTGAGCAAAACATGGGACATGTTTAAATTCGCTCACATGTAATGCTTGCACAATATTGTTGGCATTGTCAGAAATCACAAATCCCAAGGAGAGTCCAAGTAGGGTATGCCATTTTGCAATGATTTCCCTGAGTTTTTCTAAGAGGTTCTCAGTGGTATGCCTCTTAGTGAAACCGGTGATACACAGAGTAGCCTGCCTCTGAATGAGCTGGCATTTGTTATACCCCTTTTACACCAGAGCAAAAACCTGGGTTTTTGCTGGGTCTACCCGGGTCGCAGCTAAGTGTAAAAGGGTCTCTGAAAAATAACCTGGGTCAAGTGACCCTGCAATCCAACCCAGGTAGCTACCAGGGTTGGACCCAGGATGGACCCAGGTAATGGTGCAGTGTAAACGGTGCAACCCAGGTTATCTGACCTGGATCATGCCTAAAATGAGAGGATTGGTGGTTGTGGAGCATTCACCTCCCACTTTTTATGACCTCACAGGTTTAGCAGGGCAGACCTGAGTTCAGTGTGAACAGGGCTGACCTGGGAGTAACCCAGATCAAAGGTGCAGTGTTAATGGGTCTGACCTGGGTCTGACCAGGGTTGGAACCATGTCCAAAAACCCAGGTCGGACCTGGGTTTTTGGTGGAAAAGAGTTATTAGTTATTGCACTGTTGGAGGCAATACACCTACCCAGTGGGCTGTCTCAGTAAAGAAATATTTAGTTTGCCCTGTCCCACTTGTCCACATATCTGTGGTTAGGTGGACAGTGGGCACAACGGCATTTCAGAGGACATTAGTAAGGTTTTTTTAATGTCCTTGTACAGACTGGGAATTGCTATTCTAGAGAAGTGGAATCTAGAAGGGACATGGTAGCGGGGACACACGACCTCAAATTACAGTAACTGTCTACAACCCACTGCATTAATGGTGGATACTGGACGCACATCTAATACCAGCACAGCTGTTATAGCATCAGTAATTCACTGTGCAACTGGGTGTCTGCTGTCATACTTGTTCACCATTGAAAAGGATTCTTTGACAGTCAATTGTTTTGTTAAACTACTAAAAGTAGTATTTTTCCTGGTCCCGTTCTGGGATGAAGATCCACTCACAACAGCAGCAGCTGAGGAATCACGGATAGGAGAGGAGTCAGTCATTCTTATGAAATTGGATGCAGACTACTTCCGATCACGATTAAGGATGTTGATGATGATGCAGGTGATGGTGGTGGAGATTGCAGGTGCTTGGATCTAACAGAGAGAAGGGAGCAACTAGGTGACACTGGACTGATTGCTTTGTTTTTTTTTAGCCAAAGTTTCTGAATTTAAAAAACACTTTTCAATTTGATGAATGCGCTGCAAGTGATGTAAAGGGAGGAGGTTCCTAGATGGTTAAGGTTCTTACCTCTACTAACTCTTGCTTGGCAAACATTACTGATGGCTTGACAACAGTTGTCCAGATTTGTGTAGAAATGACTCCACACATGAAAAGTGGATTTTTTTTTGTCTTTTGCCCCGGCATGACAACAATGGGCTTTTTTCTACCATGGGCAACAACTGAAAATGGGCTTTTTTCTACCATGGGCAACAACTGTAGCCTACATCCTTATTAGCGCCAACTACAGAAATATCCTCCTCATTCTCCTGGTGCAATTCCACAGAAGCATCCTCGATTTCTACGTCAGCATGTTGACTTGTGCTGCTCAACCCCACATTTGCAGAGCGCACACAAATGGTTGAAGGAGGATCCTCTTCAAGTACAGTATTAGAAAGGTCAGACTCACACATGGCAACCGCGGACACACTTGGACTCTCCTCGAGGATCTGTGACTTTTCTGAGCACACAGTTGGTTCATGTGCCTTAGCGATTTAAATTTTTTTGACATTTCTACAGGGAGAGATGCTTACATTATCATAAGATGCAGAACCACCAGTCATAAATAAAGGCCATGGCCTTATCCTTTCCTTGTCACTTCCTGTAGTAAATGGCATATTGCCAATTTTTTGTTTATCTGCCGCTAACTTAGCTTTTCATTTTTTTTTCTATAATGCTGTAAAAGATTGCTTGCTTGATTTTAGATGCCCTGACTTAAGCCCAGTATGCCCTTGGGATTTGGCTTTAGTAGATGGACTATTATCGTCATGACTGGTGGCACTGGCAGCAGCTCCACCACTAGTATGTGGTTCCTGCTCTCCTCTCAACTGAACGTTCTCCATATTAACAAACATGAATGAAGTGGGGTACAGCACACATGTTGATTTGTACCAATTTTAAATATTACACTGTGGTATCAATGACCTACAGTGTCACAAGATGTTTTATGAATAAGAAAAGAAAAACACACTGTGCTACCACTTACAGTGTGACAATATTTTTTACGAATACACTGCGTTTCCTCTAACAGTGTCCATATTTTTTTATGAACACACTGCGTTGTCCATTGACAGTGTGACAATATTTTTTATGAATACACTGCATTTTCCACTTACAGTGTCACAATATTTTTTAAGTTTACACTGTGTTTTCCACTTATAGTGTCATAATATCTTTTACAAATACACTACGATTTCCACTTACAGTGTCACAAATTTTTTTACAAGTACACTGCATTTTCCACTTACAGTGTCACAATATTTTTTACGAATACACTGCATTTTCCACTAACAGTGTCAATATTTTTTATGAATACACTGCAATTTCCACTTAAAGTGTCACAATATTTTTTTACGAATACACTACGTTTCCACTAACAGTGTCAATATTTTTTACGAATACACTGCATGTTCCACTAACAGTGCGACAATATTTTTTACGAATACACTGTGTTTTCCACTTACAGTGTCACAATATTTTTTATGAATACACTGCATTTTTCACTAACAATGTCAATATTTTTTATGAATACACTGCGTTTTCCACTTACAGTGTCACAATATTTTTTATGAATACACTTCATTTCCACTTACAGTGTGACAATATTTTTTACGGATACACTGCGTTTCTACTAACAGTGACAATATTTTTTTATGAATACACTGCTTTTCCACCTACAGTGTGACAATATTTTTTATGAATACACTGCGTTTCCACTTACAGTGTGACAATATTTTTTACAAATACACTGCGTTTCCACTAACAGTGACAATATTTTTTTATGAATACACTGCATTTTCCTACACTACGTTTTACATTTACAGTGTTACAGTATTTATTATACACTGCGCTACCACTTGCTGTGTCACAAACAATACGTGTATGAATATTACACTGCGGTCTGGCAGCGTCACAGTAAAAAATAATAATAATGATAATATAGTACACTGGGGTACAGCACAAAATAAATATATATTATTTTTTAATTAAATATATTATTATTAGCTTTTATTTTTTTATACTAAGCACCCTTGGATGGACAGAGCTCCCATGGTTGGACACAGCAGCCCATGCCCCTGGATGGACACAGAAACCACTGGAAGAACACAGCAGCCCCTGCCCTGGATGGACACAGAAACCCCTGGATGGACACCCCCTGGATGGACACAGCAGCCCCTGCCCTAGATGGACACAACAACCCCTTGATGGACACAGCAGACCCTAGATGGACATAGAAGCCCTTGCCCTTGATGGACACAGCAACCCCTGGATGGACACAGTAGACCCTGGTAGACCCTGGATGGACACAGCAGCCCCTAGTTGGACACAGCAGCCCCTCTTGGATGAAGCACAGCCCCGACAGCCCGGGACTCAGCAAGCAAATGGCGCCAATCACCGTGGGGAGGGACTTTTATATAATCCAAAACCGTGAGAATACGACAGCAGGATGATGATGTTTTGCCTCGCTTTGAGACCCGAGTCAGGCGGGAAAACCTGAGCCGGACTCATATCTCGCCTCAGATCTCGCCTCAGACCCACTCTTCTCTACTTAAAATACAAATAATTTTTCAGATACATAAAAACATATAAAATACATAAATTGCAAAAATGGGCATAAGAGTTGTTTCCTTTAGTAGCTCTTTCTAGAACATGAAATCAGCACGTAAGTGTTAAAAATAAAGTTCAAGTGATAAGGACTTAACTTAAAGTTCAAGTGATAAGGATTGCCTGAGGCAATGTATAATTAGCACTAATAGTCTTTAGGTAAAGTGCAAATGATATGAATGTCCTAATATAAATAGAAATTTGAGTGATCCTACCCAGCTGAGGTGTTGGAGCTGCCGTTGGTTAAAAATGCAAGGCACCTCCGGAGTACCCTGCATAGGCTCTAAAGGCAACTCTAGGTGGGCAGATAATCTTCTCCCGATGTTTTACAGGGCCTAGGAACTGTGCCTGCACCACATCGGTAGACGATTACCTGCTCACCTGGAGTTACCCTCACATTGTTTTCTTTTGCAACTCCTGCGGATACAGAACGTGGGTGCCGAGGAGCCATTAGGTATTGCATCAGCACTATGTGATACAGACGAGCAGAGATCGCCAGAGGGGTGAGTTATCGTAACACCTCTCTGTTGGCTTCTATGTTGTAGAGCTAGGCAATTAAGCTAGGAAATTGCTGTGATAAGCAATGATGCAGGGTGTTTCTCAGGTCTTCTACTGGCTACCTAAGCACTAAGAACCTGAGGAAGAGTAGGATATTTGCTGGTTTTATTAGCGTGAAATATTATTATTATTCATACAGTACTGTATATAATACAGCTGTGTCCTGCTACATCTTTGCCTATTGAATCTTGTTGGTTTTGTTGTAATCCAGAAGAACAACCTAGAGGGGGTTAAGCGATGGCTCGAGAATCTGGTAAGCAGCCTGAAGAGTGAGTTTTCTGGGGACGTTTGAAGGTCTGGAGACTAGAGGAAAGTCTTGTTGTGCGAGGGAGGAAATTCCATGGAGTGGGTGCAGCCCAGATTAAGTCCTGTAACTGGGAGTTGGAACTGGTTTATGAGAGTTGCAGAGCAGAGGGGTCAACAGAAATAGAGATGACAGGTAGGTAACTTCTGTTAGATCATTTTGCTGAGGTGTTTTGAAGTTGTAGGTAACTTCTGTTGTCTATATGGAGATTTAGTCGCATTTTACAACTGCAAATTGTACCAATGGAAAGGCGGAACAGTGGAGGGAAAAGGCAACCAAATGTAGGACATGTTCTAGTATCTCTGTGGGTCTGGAGGGTCTGTGCAAGTACATGTTTTGATGATGATGCCTGGTATCTGACTAATGCTTGTGACCCCATCTATAGTGTCCTCTGCCTGGTATCTGACTTCTGTGACTCCTGCCTGTGACCCCATCTATAGTGTCTTCTGCCTGGTATCTGATTCCTGCTTGTGACCCCATCTATAGTGTATTCTGCCTGTTATCTGACTCCTGCCTGTTACCCCTTCTATGGTGTCTTCTGACTGGTATCTGACTACTGTGACTCCTGCCTGTGACCCCATCTATAGTGTATTCTGCCTGGTATCTGACTCCTGCCTGTTACCCCATCTATGGTGTTTTCTGCCTGGTATCTAAATACTGTGACTCCTGCCTGTGACCCCATCCATAGTGTGTTCTGCCTGGTATCTGACTCCTGCCTGTGATCCCATATATAGTGTCTTCTGTCTTGTATCTGGCTCATGTCTGTCACCCTGATTATCCTATTTACCACCAGGACGGAACTTTATTTGGTGACCATGACTTTCCTGTTTACATCCTGGAACACCTTATGGGCTGGATGCATGATGCATCACATTCGGGATGTGATGCATCCCACCGCTCTTTGCATACATGACGGCGTTGGTAATGCTGGTATGCATGAGGGAATGTGCAAAGGACAGTTCTCTCGATAACAGCAGTTCTTTGCGAATGACCCAGCAGCCCCTCTGCCGTGGGTGCTGGGAGGGAACCTCTCACAGAGCTCTATCGATAGAAGCCCATAGGCTTCTATAGGGTAACACTGTCTGGACGATGGTGTTACCCACTGCAACCAAGCCCCATAGTGCATTGCGTTCCAAGGCTTGGTGCATATGAGAAATACGATCAAACCAGCTTTTTCGGGGTTTGACTACATGTCTCCTCTTGCTGCATCCTGCCCTATGCCTGTGACCTCTACTCTTCTGCGCAGTCATTTGTTCGTATTGACTGTTCCAAACATGGTTACAAGAAATGGCCATTTCCCAATCTCCATGCTAGCTGCTCCGCCGATGTGTCACCTTACCAATCAGCTAACTCTTGTTTTGCCAGACATTATCTAACTTGTAGTTCTGCTTTTCCAATAAATTTTGGTTTACCAACTTCTAACCAAGTGCTCAACCATCACACGTATTCCTCTGCTGGCAAAAAGCTGGTACTACAACTTGCATTCTTTTCACTGGTGACCATTACACTGTGGATCATTTTGCTACACGGTTCTCTATTTGTCCTGCTGCATCCCTCATATACTTGTTTCCTATTTGTGCAGCCTCTATGGTCTCTTCAGGTCAGTCCATTACTTTCTAGCATCCTTCTGTGCCAAACAAGGTTTTGTAGTATATATTATATATAACGTAACAGTTATTTATGTTTAATTTGTTGAACTTGCAGCAATAGAATTGAAATAAAATTGTATTTTGTACTTGCGTTTGTATTTAATTATACTTTACATTATGACTGTACAGTAACTTCAGTGTCAGTCTGGGTTATGCAGGGTGTGCGGAGGTGTGGCTGGGTCCAGGTGGGCCCCGCACTGCCCACCCTCACCCATAGTATTACCTCTCCGGAGTCCCAAGTTGGCGCGGGGGTCCAGTGCTGTAAAAATGACTGGAAAATGTCCACCATGGCCATTTTCCCGTCGTTTGCCCATGCACAGTACAGGGAAAATGGCCACTGTGGCCATTTTCCTGGTGACCTGTGCATGCTCTATATACTGTAGGCGCACTCTAGTGCCCAGAGTCTATAACTCCGGTGCTGGCCACGCACAGCTCAGTGCGCTACCAGACGCCGGACAGAGAAGAGGGGGCCCATGTCGGAGACTGCACATGGGCCCCCTCCTCTCTAGAAATTCCACTGCACCAGGGGTATGTATTGGGAGGTGCCCATGCTTAAGTGGTGTGGTCAGCCACCAGAGGGGCTGTGGTCTGCCATTACAGCTGCTTGGCTAACCAATAAGTGAATCTTGGTGTAGCTTCTATAGAAGCACACCAAGCACCCATGTTTATCGTGGTCCTGCTCCACCAGGTAACTGACCCTCTAATAGAGTAACAATGTATAATTTTAGTGCACAGTCTGGAACCTGACACCTAGAGGAAGGCGTGGGGCCCACCGGGGAATTCCCCTGTAGCCCTGTGGGCCAGTCCAACCCTGAGTAACTTTCACATTTATTAGTGACACAATCCAGGCACTATTCCATGTTGTATATGGTTTACTTCTTATGTTATTATATAGTAATAAGTTGGCTTGTGTATATTCTGCCATTTCTATGCTTTTACCTGCGCTACACTTATTGCTCCAGACAGTAACCTGGCGTATTTGCTGATGTTGTACAACTGGACTCATAGAGGCCTAGTTCTTAAAGGAAATTTGCAGAAATTCCCAAAAACTGAAGCATCCTCAAGATGTATAAAGAAGATTTAAAACGGGCAGCCCCCCGTAAAGTCTGAAATTCACCAAGCTCTGGAAAGCTTCGTATTCTGAGTTTGACCCCAGTTCTGTAGCTGACTCTACCATCAGATAGCCTTAGCCCATAGTAGCCCATAGTAACTTTCTTGCATTGTTTTTGGAGAGGGATCCCTCCAGATTAGCCTGTACATTTGCAGCCCTACAGCTACGCATGTGTTTTTCTTGGTCTCTTGGTCTATTCCTGGAAGTAAAGTGTTAGCAGTAGCTACAGTATCACTTTGATTCTAACTATTTGCTGAGACCGGGCTTTTTCACAAACTCTGGGGCTGATCAGACCCGCTCGCAAGCACTATGCACTCGCAAGTTGGTTGATGTTTACCCCCTGCGAGACCCGGCCAGCAAAGGGCGCTCCGTCGCTATGGGTCTTGCACAAAAATGAGGCGTCTGTTGATTGTTATTGACAGCTTGCCCCGTATTGGAGGCGGGCAGGGGGGGTGGCTGGACAAATGGAGGTGTTCCCAAGGGAATGCCTTCCGTTTGTGGGCGGCCCTACTGACATCACTAGTGATGACAGTAGGTGGACTTCCTGCTCTATTAGAGCAGGAAGTCCACTGGGGCTTGCGATGGACGAGACCCTACCACAAAGGTCTCGTCGCAAGCCCAATGGTCGCGACCACCGCGATCATCACCTGGCCGCTCGCAAAAGCTGTGGGTGGTCACTCACAGATTAGCGAGCGGCCAGGAGGCTGGCTCAAAAAAAGAGAATGCTCTTTCAGAGCGCTCGCTCTGAATCAGGGCCTCTGTCCCTGGGCGTGATGCAGCAAAGCCATAAATGCAGTCAACACCGCATTTCTCATATGCACCGAGCACCAGAATGTGATACATTCTGGGGCTTGAATGCAGTGGGCAATAGCGTGGGTTGAAAAGTGGGTCAAAAAGGAACATTTTTCTGCATTGTTTGAGAGGGTTGAAAAAAACTTGTGGGACCACTCAAGAAGATGATTGCCTTTTAGTTTTTCTAAATCGGAAAATATCTTAGTCGGCCAAGCGGCACCTAAAGATTTCGTGTTTATGCCCTGCACGCATGCCCGCAGTACACCACCGCAAAGTGCTCCGGTAGCGTTTTTTCTTTGTACTGTTTGTTGCTAAGTAGCAGAATACAATAGTTCTGACTCGTAATACATGCACTGTTCACCGTATATTATTATTATTATTATTATTATTACCAGTTATTTATATAGCGCACACATATTCCGCAGCGCTTTACAGAGAATATTTGTCCATTCACATCAGTCCCTGCCCCAGTGGAGCTTACAATCTATATTCCCTATCACATGCGCACACACATACACACTAGGGTTAATTTGTGTTGGGAGCCAATTAACCTACCAGTATATTTTTGGAGTGTGGGAGGAAACCGAGTACCCGGAGGAAACCCACGCAAGCACAGGGAGAATATACAAACTCCGCACAGGTAGGGCCGTGGTGGGAATCGAACCCATGACCTCAGTGCTGTGAGGCAGTAACGCTAACCATTACACCATCTGTGCTGCCCTATATAGTGTCCTATACTGTAGTAAGTGCGTTCAACGTAGCCACACTGTCTAAAATGCAGTAGTAGGGTATCTGTTGTCCTCTGGCTGCAGCTCTCAGCTTGTTGCGAACAAATACATGCAACAACCCAGGACTCACCACGTGGTGGTGGCTGTAGCTCGAGTCCCACCCTCCACCAACCCTGTCACGTTATAACGCGCTCAGCCGATCACTGCTCACTGTTCTAGCGGCCTGTCATCTTTTTTAGGATCGAAATTTGGCATTTCTGCACGTGGCCGGAGAGTAGACCTAATGAAACCAGCCCGGCTCACCTCACCACAGCACTTTTCAGGAGCCTCGGTCACTAACTTGACAATTCTTTCCACACTTTGGGTGTGTGAAGGGAACGCAGAAAGAGAATTTACTCCATCCGTGCACATTAGGGTGAGTGCTACCCCTCTCCCCCCAGGAACCCTCCCTTAGTGGTGCCTAACCCTAACCTCCCCCCATAGTGCCTATGCCTAACCTTCCCGCCAGGGGTGCCTAAACCTAACCCCCCCTCCCCTCACCCCATACCTAACCCTCCTGAGGGGGTGCCTAACCCTAACCTCCTCCCGGGGGTGCCTGACGCTAACCCCCCTTCCCCTAGGCTAACCCTAACCCTCTTGGGGGGGTGCCTAACCCTAAGCCGCCCTGGGAATCCCTAAACCTAACCATCCCCCCCCTCGTGGCTAATAGCACCTGATGCTCGGCTTACCTACGCTCGGTATGCCGGGTGTTGGAATTGTGGCGTGGGGCTAATGATAGGTATCGGTATTTAGACGCCTATCATTAGTCCCATGCCGAGATTTCACTGCCGGGAAGCCATCGATCGGCATTTCGAACGCTGGCTTCCTGACTACATCCCAACAACAACACAATATACCACAGTATACCTTATATCGGCGCTGCCAGAGTGCTTTGCGGTGTTGTTCTGCGAGCATGCCTA
Source organism: Taudactylus pleione (assembly GCA_031769625.1). NCBI lineage: Eukaryota > Metazoa > Chordata > Amphibia > Anura > Myobatrachidae > Taudactylus > Taudactylus pleione. The sequence goes on from JAUIMM010000358.1 coordinate 1,217,022, forward strand.
TGGGGCGTAAATACGAAATCTTTAGGCGCTGGTTGGCCAACTAAAATATTATCCGATTTTGAAAAACTAAACGGCAAACATCTTCTCGAGTGGTCCCACAAACTCGCAATTGATGCTGAAATGTTTTTTTTTTTCAACCCACCCTAGTGAGCAACGCCATCTTCAGATGACATTGCCCAGAGAGTGATGTTAGAGCACCACCCTCCCGCAGTGCATGCGTCATTCTGCGCATGTGCAGAATGACACAAGAGGGACTTATGGGTCATAGACCTGGAAGTCCTTCACTTGCAAAGGACAGCTCTTACCCAGAGAGCTGTGCTTTGAGTTTTTGTTCATGCATACCGGCGTAACTAAGATGTGTCATGCATCCCGCCCTGACACCTGAATAATGAGAAATTCGGGCAAAACCTTCTGACTTCTGCAGTGTGAGTTGGGACTAAGGGCCTGATTCAGAGCCGCTCGTAAGTGGCCGCTCGTTCGTTCCGAGCGATGTTTGCACAACTGCGCATGCATACGGATCGTAATACGCATGCGCGAACCAGTCAGTGCGGCCGAAAATCATTTGTTCGCTAAATAGCGAATGCCTGCTATTTTGAGTGACAGGAGGAGGCGTATGTGGGTGGTAACAGGGGAAGGTGCTTGAAAACGGGGAGTGGAGATCCGAACGCAGGCGTGCTTAAAGGTCAAAACGGGCATTTTATGGGTGTGCATAATTAATACAGCAGCGTCATTGACCACGTCACTGGGTTATTTTATAGTCAGAACTGCTCGCAAGATTGCGGAGGAAAAACCAACCACAAGAATAGCAAGCAGTTCATACGCTGGTCGATGTACTCGAGTAATCTAATAAATAGCGGACATGACGTAGGATGCGAGCGGCCAGGGGGCGTAGTTTTCCAAAAAACGACCGCATGTTTGGTTCGCTCGTTCAGACCTAGAGGCGTGAACAGACTGCAAAGAGCGAACGGTTCATTTGAATAGCCACCCCTTTTTTCTGAACGAGCGAGCGCAAATAGCGTCCGGCTCTGAATGAGGTACTAAATTTTCACCTTACAATTGCATTTAAAATGCGGATTGTGATGAATAAGCCCCATAATGAGATGGGTCTGTCTGATCAAATATGCTTCGTTTTACATACAAAATGCATATGCAACTAACTCTGCCGCAGGTCCTGTTTGTATTGAAGAGAGCTGCAATGTTTTTGCACAAAGTAAGAAACATAACCCAGGTCCTGAGGGCATTTACAGTGAAATCTCCAGCTTGCAAGTAGATGATTTTGGGATGAGTTCCTTTCTCATCCCAAACGGCTCCTCTATCATCCTATGGTGGCTTACGTAATAAGGCCAGTCAGCACCATCAGGTATAATTATGTTTAATAGCCACAAAGGCAGATCAACATGTTTTTGCGATGCTTACCTCAATCTCAATATGCTTCTTTTCATGATAATGGAAAGGATTCAGATTTAATCCATCTAAAATGAAAAGCCAGCATTCCCGAAGTGTTGAGCTTCCACCTGCTACCTCTCAAATCTCTAATTAGTAACGGAACAGACTAATATAACACTTCTGGGCATTCCATGAACATTAATCCACAATATTTAAATCAAGTGTTTACAGATTTCTTGGAATCAACAAAAACAGGCAAAGTAATATTTTAATAAATGAAGAATGTAGAAATCTAATCTTTCCATTAACAAAGGAATGTTTGGTAGTGTTCTGCATTCTACCAGTTTATAAAAATATGACATTATAATAGGAATGGGAGTGAAATGCTGCTGGTTCAAATCCCGACAGCGGCTAGCCGAAGGGTGTAAATCCCGACAGTGGCACGTAAGTAAACTAACCCTCCCCTCTCCCCCTCTAACGCTAACCCTCCCTTAGGGTTGCCTAACCCTAACCTCAACCTCCCCCTGGGGTGCCTACCCCTAAACCCCCCCCTTCCCCTAGCCTTACCCTAACCCTCCCCAGGGGGTGCCTAACCCTAAGTCCCCCCGGGGTGCCCTAAACCGGTATACAATCGGGAAACCTGCTGCCTTAATACCGACAGTCGGCTTCCCAACTGTCATATCCCGGCTAGGGTGAAATGCCGGGCGTCTATATCTAGACGCCTGTCATTTCCCCGACGCCGGGAGACAGGCGCCCGGCATCTCGATCGAAGGGATGTCGGGCGCCGCGAGCGGACAGCCGCGGGGGGGAGGGTTATGTTTAGGGCACCCGGGGGGGACTTAGGGTTAGGCACCCCCCGGGAGGGTTAGGGTTAGGCTAGGGGGAGGGAGGGTTAGGGTTAGGCACCCCCCCGGGGGACATAGTTTTAGGCTGCGGGGAATGGGGGGGTTAGGGTTAGGCACTTAGAGGGGGGATTAGGGTTAGGCACTTGGTCAAGATGTTAGGGTTAGGCACCCCTAAGGAGGGTTAGGGTTAGGGGGTTAGGTTAGTTCATACTTATCTTAGCGACGATCGGGATTTCCAGCGCTGTCGGGCTTCCGCTGCCGAAAACTCTGCTTTTGACGGCCAGGCGCTGCCGGAATCGAACCGCCTGCCATGTGGCCGGTGGTATTTCATACCGATTCCCCCTAAACCTAACCCCCCCCCCCGTGGTTAAGAGAATGGGCGCCCCGGACTTACCTTGCTTGGGACCGCATCGTCCTTGATTCCAGTATCGGGATTATGATAGGCATCGGTATCTCGACGCCTATCATGAATCCCTAGCTGGCATTCTGCCGTTGGGATTGTAACCGGCAGCCTTGCCGCCGCCGGTCACATAACTACATACCATTATAAAACATATGTAGACAAAAGAGATTGGACACCTCGTCATGCAAGCGAAATACATACCATTGCACACGAGTTTCAAATGGCCACTAATGTGGTGGTTTTGACAAGAACACTTGGTAAGGAGGCCCAGGCACTTGCAGTTCTATGGAAACAACAAATGTTTTTTATCAGACAATGCCACCTGTCATGTTTCCAGGGTGACGCTGGACTGGTATACAGAAAATTCGGTAACCCAGGTGGACAAGCCAGCTCAGAGTCCAGATCTTAACCTCTGGGACGAATTGAAGCAACGGGTGCCTTCTAGACCTGATTCAGCACGGATCGTAGCTGCGTAATCGCACGCAATGAAGCTGCGAAAATATAATAATATCTGCCATCGCTCAGCCAGCATAGAGATGCCAACTCCTGCCTTCTCCCATCCGTGATACCTCACAGTCCTGTTTATTCATCAGTAACATCGGAAAACATCGGCCCTTCAAGCACAAACACAAGAGCTCTGACCTGTCTCACAAATTCCCCGAGAGAAGAAGAAAAGATGACTCCCTTGGTTGGGGCACTCTTTGTCACAAAGTAATTAAAATGTAACTTTTATTGTTATATATGTAAAATCAAAGTAAATTAGGGCAAATAGTAATAATAAAAAAAGAAATATATTGGACTAATAATTCACAATATATGTATATAATAAAGTCCTTTAAAATATAAAAACTTCCAATTTAGCATATTTCATAAGAATACATTCACATGCTCTCTAATGGTATTGATAATGTAATGCAAATGAACAGCTCACATTAAATAACAATCAGCAGATAAATATGAAAGTGCTAGTGCAATTTAAACCATATATTCAATATGAACGGCATAATGGCTAAAAGAAAGAACAAATTAATTGAACTGCGCTTGTAAGGAATGTATACATAATAAAACACTTGTTGCAATATGGTAGCACCTGTCTGAATAATGGGCCTGATTCAGAGCTGAATGCTCTGATCAGAGCGCTCGCTCTGAATCAGGGCCCTCCTACCTTTTTTTGGAGCGTCCTCATGGACGCTCGCATAGCTGTCTTAACCATCGCGACCATTGGGTTTGCGACGGAGACCCTGCGGTAGGGTCTCGCTGCCGCAAGCCCAGGAGTGATTTTGGCTCTATCAGAGCCAAAATCACTCCCACTGACATCACTTGTGATGTCAGTGGGGCCGGCTTGAGACGGTAGGCGTTCCCATGGGAACGCCTCCGTCTGGCAGGCACGCCCCCAGCATGCCCACCAAAGGGGGCGTGCTGTCAATCAACATCGACAGCACGCCCCCTTTGGTGCGAGACCCGGAGCGATGGAGAGCCCGTCGCTCGCCGGGTCTCGCGCATGCGCACAACAGAGCTCCCTCCGTTGTGCACATGCGCAGTGGGGGAACATCGACCCGCTTGCGAGCATACTGCCGCTCACAAGCGGGTCTGATTGACCCCCAATGTACCAAGGACAAGGCTTCTCTTAAAAAAATTGTCACAATTTATTACATTCAATACAATACACATACTTAGCTTGCTAGCGCCCGGTCGATCCCTCCATGACTCTAGGGCTTGAAAAAGCTCACAACATGGAGCAAAACTAGTCGACGAAAGTGTTGCTATTGCTGGAAGAGCGGAAGATACCCAACCCACCCAAGCCCGTCACTTTGCATCTTTGGTTATTGAAGTGAGTCCTGCAGACCGGACAAACAAACGGCCACGGAGGGATCGACCGGGCGCTAGCATGTGGCCGCTGCATCATCTACACCCTGGTCTCCCTGAAGTACGGACCTACTACACATCAGTGTGCCGGTACAGGACCGTGGTATTATTCCGGAGCTACAGCCGCAGGATTAACAGCCATATTCTATTACCATCTGCAGCTACGAAGATTGAATTATCTGCAGAAGGGTAAGGACGCTTTGATACGGGCTGTGCAAGCACTTACATTGCACAAATCTCTGGTGGAGAGATATATATCCACTAAGAACTAAACAAATGACTGTGGATTTTGGACATTCTCTCACATATTCCAGCGTGAAACATATTTATTAATAGTTAGTTTTTGATCTGCGTTACAACTAGGCAGGGGTGTATCTGGGGGTCAGAGCGCCCCTGGCAAAATAAGGGACTGGCGCCCCCCCACCATATATATATATAAGACAGGCAGAGAGAACTGTGGGGTATTTTTGTTTAGCAATCTACACAATTTTTTTCTTCAGTAAAACTTACCCAAAGGTGCCATCTGTCCGCTCATGCTGGGTCTTGTTGCTGCACCTGTCATGGGCAGAAGATCAATGTGCATGGGGTGGGGTTCGAGGGGGCTGGTCACTGCTGCCGGGTGGATGGGGCCAGCTACAGCAGCAGCTCATACCGGGGGGGGGGGCGGGAGCTCTACTGCTGTCGAGAGAAGCTCACACTGCTGTGGGGTGGAGGGGGCTGGCTACAGCAGCAGCGCTGAGGCTGCACAGAGGCAGAGCACACATCACATGGGCGGAGCCGGAGCTTGATAGAGGCAAGAAGCAGGATTAGAAAGAAAGCCGTGGTGCAGTTCCTACTGAAAACAGGCACTGCTGTTATTAGACAGGCGGCTGTATGGGCTTCATAGAGGTGAGCAGCAGGGTTGAAAATGTAACCACGCTGCAGTTCCTAATTAATCCAGGCACTGCACTGCTGTTACTAAACTGAGGGCTGTACGGGCGGCGATCGATCCCCTCATCTTCAAGTGCTGATGGTGACTGAGAGAACAACAGCAGCACTTTTGACAGGCAGTACTATTGCCCATGGGTAGCACTGCCAGGTGGCGCCGGCGCCCACCCTTCAGCCGGCGCCCCTGGCGAGTGCCATCCTAGCCAATAGGGAGATACGCCCCTGCAACTGGGCGCTACAGAGCCAGCTTGTGTGCATGACATGTTTTTAGTGTTGTGAGTCAAGTTAAAGAGTTTATGTATTGATTGTAATAAATTGTAAGTTTTTTTTTAAGAGCAGCCTTGTCCTTGGTACATTATTCAGACAGGTGCCACCATATTGCAACAAGTGTTTTATTATGTATACATTCCTTACAAGCGCAGTTCAATTAATTTGTTAGTTTGTGCTTTTGTGGACCAGATGGTACTGGTAGATGAACTAGCTGCATAGAGGGGGAATTCTTTATTATCCACCAATTATTCTACTCCTCTCTAAGTAAAGTGCAGGGATACTGGATGCTAAGCCAATACTACCCAGAAACTATCCAAAAAGAAAGAAGAACAAAATAATTATTATTGGTTAATTTGCCAAAAACTAATTACTATCTTCATAAGGTGCTAAATGCAAAGTGCTTAGTGCAAGAAAACATAGATTGAATACAATAGAGAGTACATCTTCTGAGAATTCACGGATGTCATTAGTGACAAATGTTAGACATGTTATCACAACAGCTATCTGATGGATCATATGATGTAGTATTTTATGCTAATAAATATGAACACAGATGCAGATTTTAAGGTGAAACTATAACAATTATAGACAAAATGTAATCAGTTCATTAATAGGTCACTGCATGAGTCATATAAACAAATAAAATGCAGTAACACCACGGATCTTATAGTTCTGAAATTATGACCCTATGATAAATTGAGGCGTCCCGCAGTATGCAGTAGTCACAGTTATTGTGTCCCCAATAGAAAGTGCTGAAAATCAGAAAATAGTGCCTATGTACTTAAATAGGACAGACATCTGCTTTTGCCAGTCTTACTAATGTATTGGACTGGGAATGAGAGTCTCTGCCCCACGGCACAGTGAAGAAACAAGAGGTACTTTCTCTGCTGTCAGTGCGGATAGTGTAATCACCCTGTTACTGCAGGGTGATAGTACATAGGCAGCAACTGATGAGAGTCTAGTGAAGAGAGAAATGAATAGATTTACCTGTCAGCACAAGGCAGGGGGAGGATATGCTGCTGGGATTAGCATCCATGGTCTATGGAGTCCCTGTGCACACAGAGACTCCCGTGACGACGTGGCCCGACGTGCGTTTCGCCTGGAGGCTTTTTCAAGGAGGCTCACATGTTTGTGTAAGAGCTGGAAAAAAATACACCCTATCGTGTGATTGGACAGTATCGTGTGATTGGACAAGAACCCCTGTTTGACAGTATAGTCCTCCTATGTACTTGTCAGCAGCTGAAGAGGTAGTATACCTATCATGAAGCCAATTGGAGATCCAAGGGCGGGATTAATGTAAATGAGAGTGCAGATGAAGCTAAAACTGACATACCACGCAGTATGTTAGAAATACCAATTATTTGGTCCAGCTGTAATTGAATACAACCAGATCACAGAAAATTAGGTAATGATATTTGTCAATCATCATAATCCACCTTAAATAACATGGTGGTAATTTATGACAATATATATATAGCGATAATGAATAGAAGTAAAAAATATAATACACCTAAATTATGAAAGTCTCAGAAATTGAAAGTCTCGTCAAACGCACACGTAGGCAGTTGCAGTGGCTAATTTATGCACGCCCATGCAACGGCATTGAAACGGACAGGCACGCCTGTTTTTCTCCAACCACTCCCCCATCACCACCCCCAAATGCTCACGGCCTGTCACTCACTCTGCGATGGATTCCTCAGTGCGTCGTAATCTCAATGGGCTGACTGAGAGGCAGGGGTGTGTCGGCACTGTGTGAACAGCATATAGTGGGCAATGAGAGGCATGGATGTGTTGGCACTGTGGGAACAGCATATAGGGCCTGATTCAGACCCGCTCGCAAGCGTTATGCACTCGCAAGCAGGTCGATGGTTGTGCATTGCGAACGAGCGGCGTGCACAATGCGTGTGTGCAAGCCCCGTAGCGAGTGAGACATTCACTCGCTCTGGGGGTCGCTACAAACGGGGCGGCCGTCGATGTTGATCGGCAGCTCACCCCGTTTTGTAGGCGGGGTGGGGAGGGTTGCTGGACAAATGGAGGCGTTCCCGAAGGAATGCCTGCCATTTGTGGGCGGCCCTACTGACATCACCAGTGATGTCAGTAGTTAGATTTCGGCCCACAAGGCTCTCGTCACAAGCCCGATGGTCGCGATGGTCGTGACCATCACGACCATCACCTGGCCACTTGCAAAAGCTGTGGGTGGTCACCCACAGCTTAGCGAGAGGCCAGGATGCCGGGACAAAAAAAAAAAAGCGGCCGCTCTGATTCAGAGCGAGCGCTCGCTGTTTGCGAGCGGCTCAGAATCAGGGCCATAGTGTGCAATGAGAGGCACAGATGTATTGGCACTGTAGGAACAGCATATAGGGCCCAATTCAGAGGCGCTCGCAAGTGCAGAGCGCTCCTAAGCGGCTCGATGTTCTAGCCCTGCGAACGCGCCGCATCCAGTGTGCGCATGCGCGAGCCACGCAGGTCGACTGAAGTTCAGTCGTCCGGGGCTCACAACAAGACAGGGCGGCACCCCGTTTTGTGGGCGGGTAGGGTGGGTGGCCGGTCAAATGCAGGCGTTCTCTTAGGGCATTTGTAGGAGGGCTTACTGACATCACTAGTCCCTTTTGCCCTTCTGCTCCATAGGAGGTTTCTGTCCTCCCTGAGCTCACCTTAAGTGCGCAATGCCCCACCATCGACCTGCTTGCGAGCGCATAGCGCTTGAGAGTGGGTCTAAATCAGGCCCATAGTGTGCAATGAGAGGCATGGATGTGTTGGCACTGTGGGAACAGCATATAAGCCCTGATTCAGAGCCGGACGCTCTGAATCAGGGCCCACCTCCATTAAAATGGAGCGTCCTCCTGGACGCTCGTATAGCTGTGGGTCACCACCCACAGCATATACGAGCGTCCAACAAGATGGTCGCGATGGTCTTGACCATAGCGACCATCGGAACTGCGAGTGAAAGCCTGCGGTTGGGTTTCTCAACCGCAAGGCCAGGAGTGATTTTGGCTCTATCAGAGCCAAAATCACTCCCACTGACATCACTAGTGATGTCAGTAGGGCCGGCTTCAGACGGTAGGCGTTCCCTTGGGAACGCCTCCGTCTGGCAGGCACGCCCCCGGCACGGCCACCAAAGGGAGCGTGCTGTCAGTCACCATCGACAGCACGCCCCCTTTGATGAGACACTCCGCGCGAAGGAAAGTCCTTCGCTCGCCGGGTCTCGCGCATGCGCATGACGGAGCTCCCTCCGTCCTGCGCATGCGCAGTGGGGACCATTGACCCACTTGCGAGCGTACTGCCACTCGCGAGTGGGTCTATATGACCCCCATAGTGTGCAATGAGAGGCATGGATGTGTTGGCACTGTGGGAGCAGCATATAGTGTGCAATGAGAGGGTCAGATGTGTTGGCACTGTGGGAGCAGCATATAGTGTACAATGAGAGGCATGGATGTGTTGGCACTGTGGGAGCAGCATATAGTGTGCAATGAGAGGCATGGATGTGTTGGCACTGTGGGAGCAGCATATAGTGTGCAATGAGAGGGTCAGATGTGTTGGCACTGTGGGAGCAGTATATAGGGTCTCATTCAGACCCGGTCGCAAGCACCGATGTGCAGCAGTGATGTCAGTGGGGAGTTTCCTGCTCTTTCAGAGCAGGAAGCTTCCTGGGGCTTGCGGCTGCCGAGACCCAACCTTAGGGTCTCGTCGCATGCCCTGATGGTCGCGATGGTGTTCACCATCGCGACCATCAACCTGGTAGGTCGTTAAGCTGTGGGTGGTAACCCACAGCTTACCTAACGCCCTGGAGGCCGCACTTCAAAAATGAAGCGGCCGCCCTCATTCAGAACGAGCGCTCGCTTCTTGCGAGCGCCTCTGAATGAGGGCCATAGTGTGCAGCGAGAGGCACGGATGTGTTGGCACTGTGCGAGCAGCATATAGTGTACAATGAGAGGCACGGATGTGTTGGCACTGTGGGAACAGCATATAGGACCTCATTCAGAGTTGGTCGTTGCGGCCGCACGGTCATAAGGTAAAAGGGGCCTGGATATGCAAATGAAAAGCTCGCAAGTTGCGTCATTAAGATGGGATCATTAGCTGGACAAGCGAGGGGAGGATGCGGCCGGAAGACTAAAAATACGCCCCCTTCTCGTTCGCATTACACGTCATCTCCGGGCATATAAGGATTAATCGAGACCATCGGGAACCATCGGAGCTGCTCCTAGAGCTTAAGGTTGACCATACCGGCTCTTAAGCTCTACGATCTAGTCAGTGTAAAAACCTCCCATGTCACATGTGCCATGACACTACTTAGTTAATTATGCACTCCCATAAAACGCCGTTTGCATAGTCAGGCACGCCTGCGTTCGGATCTCCACTCCCCCGTTCACAAGCACCTTCCCCTGTTACCACCCACAAATGCCTCATCCTGTCACTCAAACTAACGACCTGGCTGTGTTCAAGGAGAGAGCAATTTCTGATCGCAATAGCTAGTTTGCGCACGCGCATTGTGAATTTTACGCATGCGCAGTTTAGCGAACATCGGTGGCGTACGACTGAGCAGCCGCAACGACCAACTCTGAATGAGGTCCATAGTGTGCAATGAGAGGCACGGATGTTTTGGCACTGTGGGAGCAGCATATAGTGTACAATGAGAGGCACGGATGTGTTTGCACTGTGGGAGCAGCATATAGTGTACAATGAGAGGCAGGTGTGTGTTGGCACTGTGGGAGCAGCATATAGTGTACAATGAGAGGCAGGTGTGTGTTGGCACTGTGGGAGCAGCATATAGTGTACAATGAGAGGCAGGGGTGTGTTTGCACTGTGGGAGCAGCATATAGTGTACAATGAGAGGCACGGATGTGTTTGCACTGTGGGAGCAGCATATAGTGTACAATGAGAGGCAGGGGTGTGTTTGCACTATGGGAGCAGCATATAGTGTACAATGAGAGGCACGGATGTGTTTGCACTGTGGGAGCAGCATATAGTGTACAATGAGAGGCACGGATGTGTTTGCACTGTGGGAGCAGCATACAGTGTACAATGAGAGGCAGGGGTGTGTTGGCACTGTGGGAGCAGCACATAGTGTACAATGAGAGGCAGGGGTGTGTTGGCACTGTGGGAGCAGCATATAGTGTACAATGAGAGGCACGGGTGTGTTGGCACTGTGGGAGCAGCATATAGTGTGCAATGAGAGGCACGGGTGTGTTGGCACTGTGGGAGCAGCATATAGTGTGCAATGAGAGGCACGGATGTGTTTGCACTGTGGGAGCAGCATATAGTGTACAATGAGAGGCACGGATGTGTTTGCACTGTGGGAGCAGCATATAGTGTACAATGAGAGGCACGGGTGTGTTGGCACTGTGGGAGCAGCATATAGTGTACAATGAGAGGCAGGGGTGTGTTGGCACTGTGGGAGCAGCATATAGTGTACAATGAAAGGCACGGGTGTGTTGTCACTGTGGGAGCAGCATATAGTGTACAATGAGAAGCAGGGGTGTGTTGGCACTGTGGGAGCAGCATATAGTGTACAATGAAAGGGTCAGATGTGTTGGCACTGTGGGAGCAGCATATAGTGTGCAATGAGAGGCACGGATGTGTTGGCACTGTGGGAGCAGCATATAGGATCTCATTCAGACCCGGTCGCAAGCACCGATGTGCTCGCAACTGGGTCGATAGTTAGCCCTGTGTACGCGCAGCGGCCGCACGGCGCGTGCGCAAGCCCCGGAGTGACAGAGAAACTCTCTCGCTCTGGAGCCCTCTACAAAAGAGACGGCTGTCGATTTTGATCGACAGCTCGCCCCATTTTGTAGGCAGGCCGGGGGGTTGCCTAAACGGAGGCGTTCCTGAACGAACGCCTACCGTTTTGTGGGCGGCCGCACTGACATCATCAGTGATGTCAGTGGGGAGTTTCCTGCTTTTTCAGAGCAGGAAGCTCCCTGGGGCTTGCGGCTGCCGAGACCCAACCTTTGGTGTGTTGGCACTGTGGGAGCAGCATACAGGGTCTCTTTCAGACCTGGTCGCAAGCGCTGAGCGCTCGCAACCGGGTCGATGTTAAGGCCCTGCGCACACGCAGCGGCAGCACTGTGCGTACGCAAGCCCCAGAGCGAGAGAGAAATTCTCTCACTCCGGAGCTCACTACAAAAGGGGCGGCTGTCAATGTTGACAGAACGCCTGCCGTTATGTGGGGGCGGCCGCACTGACATCAGCAGTGATGTCAGTGGGGAGCTTCCTGCTCGATCAGAGCAGGAAGCTCCCTGGGGCTTGCGGTTGCCAAGACCCAACCTTAGGGTCTCATTGCAAGCCTCGATGGACGTGATGGTCTTGACCATCTCGACCATCACCCTGGTCGGTCGCTGAAGCTGTGGGTGGTAACCCAGCTAGCGACCTGGAAGCTGCACTAAAAAAAAGTGGCCGCCCTCATTCAGAACGAACGTTCGCTTCTTGCGAGCGCCTCTGAATGAGGGCCGTAGTGTGCAATGAGAGACAGGGATGTGTTGGAACTATGGGCCTGATTCAGACCCGGTCGCAAGCGCTGAGCGCTCACAACCGGTTCGATGGTGGCCCACAGCGTGTGTGCATGACGGAGCCGGCTCCGTCATGCGCATGCGTGAGACCCGGTTAGCGATGGGCACTCCGTCACTCCAGGTCTCGGACCAAAGGGGGCGAGCTATCAATGTTGAGTGACAGCTCGCCCCCTTTGGTGGGCGGGCTGGGGGGGTGGCTGCCCACACTGAGGCGTTCCTATGAGAATGCCTGCTGTTTGGGGGCGGCCCCACTGACATCACAATTGATGATTCAGAGCGAGCAGCTCTGAATCAGACCCAATGGGAGTAGCATATAGTGTACAATGAGAGGCACGGATGTGTTGGCACTGTGGGTGTAGTGTGTAGCATGAATATGATACATGGAGTATATTGCAATAAATCCATAGCTCAAAACAGACAGCAAGTGTAGCATGGGGCCTGATTCAGTAAGGAACGCAGCCGCGATTTCTCACGCGCCCACTCAATTGTTTCACACTGCACATGCGTATGCATCACAGTGTGCATGTAGTGGTGGGCGTCTGGTTCTTGTGCTGCGGTGTCATTGCGATTTGGTTTATTAGCATATTTTCACAGCAGACGGGTATGTGCGTATGAAGACTTGCGTTCCGTGCTAAATCAGGCCCTTAGTACACACACAGCAACCAAATACCCTGGTGCAGAGTCTAAAACCCCCAGCAGACTTCAAAAGGAATCCCTGCAAGAAAATATGGACTTTACTCAGTGAAGACCCAGATTATGGCCCAGTGTGGTTGGTTCCCACTGTGAAAGAGTGCTTATCTGGTGTGAGGACCCTGCCAGGAAACACAATGGATGGAAATGCGGGTGAGGATGTGCTTCTGTTGAGGAAACCGAACAGTGAAAGTGACAACTACAGTATACTGGGGAAAATAGTTCTGGAGCTGGAGCACCTATGTTGAACACAATTGATACTCAGGCCCTGGATGAGTGCACTATGCAGGTTCTAATTGTGGCTGGCTGATGGGTGGTTCCCCGCATGGGTCATTGGTGCTGGAGGTTGGTGGCAACACCTAAGAGACGTCATGTCATCTCTATCCAGAGGTTGAGCCCAACTGGGTACTGTTAAGGATTGTAATTGGGAAGGCCAACAAACAGTGGCCTACTGAGTGTTGGAGGCAGGCCAGTGGTGTCCATGACTGCTGGTACTGACACAAATGTAGCAAAGTCCAAGACCAGAACCAGATGGTAGTCATCTGGGAGTCAAGGGTCAAAGTAGAGAAAGCCATAAACTAGAGGAGGTATTCTTACAAATGCTAGGGGTAAAAACACAGGAAATGAGCTAGGAGACATGATTCACAGAGACAAGCTCAGTAAACTGAGACAATTGCATGAAGTAGTTATAGAAACATTGGGTTTAATGAATGAGCATCATCTTCTTGCAGATTGTTAAGTGTAAATGGTTATTATTCCCTCTGTCAAGTCTAGTGCTGCTCTGGTTGAAAGCTGTTGAGTGAGCCTGTGGTTATTATATATTGTTTATTAACAGTTTCTTATATAGCTCAACATATTTCATTGTGCTTTACAATTGGAAACATTAATAGAACAAAATTGGCTTATAACAGACAGAAAGAAAGGTAGGAGGGCCCTGCTCTCAAGCTCACAATCTATAGGGAAATAGGCATTAATACACAAGGATAGGTGCTACATATTGCATATTAGTCCAGCCACATTGCAGAGGTTCTTGGTGGGCTGTACGATCCAGTCACAGGAATGTTGGCCTAAGGTCAGGAGGATGTGAAAGTGAAGAAAGAAAATGTGTGAAGTTAAGTGTGGACTGTAAGAGGAGATGTAATTAGATAGGGAAGCTATGAAGTGTATGTGGGTTGTTCTGGAATCTGATAAGCTTGTCTGAAGAGGTGAGTCTTCGGGGGAACGCTTGAAGGTTTGGAGACTAGAGGAAAGTCTCATTGTGCATGGGAGGGCTTTCCACAGACTGAGAGCCTGAAAAAAGTAATGTAACTGTGTATGGGAGAAAGTAATGCGTGTGGATGAGAGACCCAGATCTTGTGCAGAGTGAAGAGGTCAGGTTGGGAGATATTTCAAGATGAGTGAAAAGATGTATGTTGATGTGGTTTGGTTAATAGTGGTGTGTAAGTAAAAGTATTTTGCATTGACTACGATAGAAAACCGGTAACCAATGGAGGGACCGACAAAGCGAAGCAGCAGACAATGGGGCATATTCAAGAGGCTGCGAGAATAGCAAAAAACCCGCACCTGCGAGCTTTTTCCTGCGGGTGTGGGTGTTTTGCTATTCCATTAAGTGGTTGGTTTCTTTTTAAACACACGCCGGGAGGCTTTTTACACACGCCTCCTGATCAAGTGTGATTTTTCCTAAAATCGTTGATTTTAGGTAAAATCACCAGGACTTGCTCTGACACCACCGCAGCACCCCCCCTGAGGACTAATTAACAATTAGAAGTATCCAATTAGCTTAATTAGTCCTTAATTGCTTACCTCCTGCAGCGCTGTCTTCTTCATCATGCGTCGGGAGCCGGCTCTTCTGCAGCAGCGGTGTGTATGTCAGTGTGTGTGATGTATGTAAGTGTGTATGAGTGTGTGTGTATGAGTGTGTGTGTGAGTGTGTCCCACTGTGGCCCCCCAGAATGGGCGCTGGGAGAACTACATCTCCCAGCAGCCCTTGCCCCTCCCACCAGCCCCTGGTGCCTCCCAGGAGCCACTGGAACTCCCAGTAGCCCCCTCTCCAGTAAGAAGAGAGAGGGGAGGCCACTGGGAGCTGCAGAGACCACTGGAGATCCACGACAAGGTAAGTGAAGTTGTTTTTTTTTTTTGATTACTTGGAGCGTGGTTTTCAGAACTGAAAACCCAGCGACCAGTATTTTTAGAATTGAATACTGCTGGTATCAAGAGTGCGCATACCCACGGTATTTCTAAATTGGGTGCAAGTAGCGCAAGGTTTTTACCTCGCTTAACCTCGCGCCCAATTGTATATGCCTCAATTAACATTTGGCGAGGAAGATCAGCATTGCAGCTGCTTTCAAAGTGGACTGTAGTGGTGATACCCTGTTTTTGGGAAGACTAGTAAGGAGACTATTGCAATAGTCAATGCGGGAAATAATGAGTGCATGGATTAGAGTTTTTGCAGTGTCTTGTGTAATTTTGGATATGTTTTTTAGGTGTATGTAACACGATTTTGAGGCAGATTGAATGTGGGGAACAAAGGTCAGTTCAAAGTCAAGGATGACACCTAGGCAGCGAGCTTGTGGGGTAGGGTTGATTGTCGAGTTATCAACAGTGATAGAGAGATCAGGTTGGTAACTACTATTGGCCGGTAAAAACAAAATTAATTCTGTTTTGGAAATATTAAGTTTGAGGTGGCGAGATGAAATCCAAAATGAAATGGCAGAAAGACATTCAGTGACATGGACCAATACAGATGGTGACAAATACGGTTAGGATAGGTAGATTTGAGTATCATCCATGTACAGATGATACTGAAATCCAAAAGAGCTGATTTGTTTGCCAAGAGAGGAGGTAAAGATTGAGAAAAGCAGAGGACCTAAGACAGAGCCTTGCGGTACTCCAACTGATAGAGGTAGCGTAGATGAGGCGGAACCAGAAAAACAAACAGTAAAATAACTATTAGATAGGTAGGATGAGAACCAAGAGAGGCCTGTGTCTTTAAGACTTAGTGATTGTAGTGTTTGTATAAGAAGAGAGGGGTCAACAGTGTCAAAGGCAGCAGAGAGATCCAGGAGAATAAGTACTGAGTAATGGCCTTTAGAGTTGGCAGTGATCAGATCATTCACTACCTAAGTCAGTGTTGTATCTGTGGAGTGTTGTGAATGAAAGCCTGACTGACGTGGGTCCAATAAGTTGTGTGAGTTAAGAAAGTGTGTGAGCGAGTGTGGAAAAGTCTCTCAAGTAGCTTGGAGGGGCAAGGGAGGTGGGACGGTAATTTGAGGTTCACTTCATATAGGCAGCACTGCTGTGCTCCAGAGTTAACAGTTCAAAACTAGCATGTCACGGTATGCCGGACCCCGGCATCAACTTACCGGGTCCAGCAGCACCGGTGGTCTGCAGAGCAGTGGGCATGTCGTTCCTGGTGCCCGCTGCTTCCCTGTACTACAGCTGCACAGGACACACTGCTCCGGCGACAAGTGCGGTCCCGGCGACAGGTCTCCTCTTCTGCCCCCTGGTACCACCTGGCTCCTTTGGTTCTGACTCGGCTTGTTGACCACGTTGAACGCCTTCACCGTTCTCCGCTCCAGTCCAGAGTACACCAGCACCTGTACTAGGGAACCTAGTCTGCGGGCAGTGACCTGCGTGTCAGATGCAGCGAAGTTCAAATCCCCTTGTGGGGTCCCTGATGAACACCACCGGCACGTTAGACTCCGCACCTCAGTTCTTGATCTAGTCAATCCCAAAGTGGAGACAAGTTAGCATCTATTATCTATCCGTGAGTTGTGACATAGCAAAAGCAAAATCCTCCTGGACATTGGTGGTGTCAAGTGGCTAAATTGTGACTAATGTGCATATGTGTTATGGAAAATAGATTGTAAGTTCTACTGGAGATTGATGTGCATGATTAACTACAGTATTCTCTTTAAATCCCTTCGTAATATGTAGTGCCTATATAATAACTGTTACGAAAAAAAATGCATAAGTTAGCTTTGCTATTTGGCAATTTGTTAGCCAATGTTGCCTCTGAATTGCTTTATATTTAATCTCAATTATAAGTTATAAGTTATTCTGCCTGTTTATCTGGTAACAAGTGCAAGCGACTAAACTCTCAAGGTCACAAATAGCTGAAGACGAATTTCCTACCAAGATCACTTTCTGAATGGGACAAGTCTTATTAACTGCACTGCCGTCTTTCTTCATACTAACAAAAGAGTTTAAAGCTTGAACAGCTTCCAAAGCACCTTAATATCGCTTTTATCATTACAACTTGGGATGATGTCACTCCCTTCATAAATTATAACCTAGATATTTCATGCCAAATTAAATACTTTAAACATTCTTTTGCTCTCCGTCTAGTGCTTATTTAGGAAATAGGGATACTGAGGATGTTCTCTGTGGTCAGCCAATCAATTTCGAAAGCAATAAAATGTTTCAGCTGTTCTTTTACAAATGTCGGAATGATTTACAGTGATTTCATTTTTGTGGCCAAGAATGTAATGAGAACAGGAAACGGTACAACGCAGATCCATCCTCATACACATAGATTTCAAGAGGCTCTGAAATGCTAACTCTGTATTTGTATCTCTTTGTTTTTAAAACAAAACATTAATGCTTTGTGCGCGCTGTGAAATGCGGGAGCTTGTTCAGTGTTAGTCATAAGCCGGCTACAAACTATATTGCATTCTAGATGACCATCTGCTGTACTACTTACAGTGTTTCCAAAGGAAAAAAGTTTTGGGAAAAAATGTCCCACTGTTTGCACGTGAACACGTACAGTATGCAGTGATTTTGTCCTTGTTTCTTTAACATAAATCTGTGGAGTGAAATATTAAAATAAGAGCCATTATTATAGAATATATATTGTAATACATAAAAGTGATTACAGTATAAAAATCATTTAAAGCTGGATATATGCATTTTTTTTTAACATAAGATTCTTAGGGGTAAATTTACGAAGCTGACGATTTCTATTCTATGTCATCCGAGATCAATCTCGGATGACATTGTTGGTATTAAATCAGGTTACTGAATTTACTAAGCTGCCGAGTTGCTGTCATTCATGTTATTTGAAGGTGATGTCATTCGTATTATTAATTTCTATTTAGTGTTTGAGTTTTGGCTAACTCGAATGAACAGATGCCTGCACGGATCAGGGAGATCCGTGATACATGCAACACAGATGCACGGATGGATCAGTGAGATTCATCTATGCTTCTGTGTTTAAGAAAAGGAAAACCTGTGTAAAAATGTAAAGAAAAATGGCGTGGCACCCCCCCAAAACAAAGGAAAACCAGCCCGGGTTTTGGAGACGCAGTACTGTTTGTGCTAAATACAGAGGACAAATTATGTAGTGGTCCCCTGTATTAAGCACAACCAGCACCAGGCTATTTAGAACCAGCCCTGGTTACCAAAATACATGGGACAAAAGATATAGGGGTCCTGTATTTAGCGCAACCAGCACTGGGCTCTGATCTGGTCCTAGTTCTGGAAATACAGGGGGAAAATATGCGTAGGTTTCCCCTGTAAATTCCAGAACCAGCACCAAACTTTTTCTAGCAGGGGAGTAATGTCACAGCCAGGGCAACCCTTTCACCGGTTCCCCCAGCCAAAGCATTACCCCTGACAGCTAGTCAGCCCAGGCCAGGATCCCTGGGGAGTTGGGAACCCCAGGCCTAGGTTGATAGCCCAGGGCTATCCCTGACACACCCTTGAGCGGTGGGTGTCGAGTAATTATGTAGTGTGGTGCAATTGATAGTAGTAAATTGATTGTCTTTTGACTGCATGTCCCAGCAAGCCTCCCCTGCATGTTGGTACTTGGAGAACCACAAGTACCAGCTTGTGGGGCATTATGGGCCCACTGGTACCTGTAGTTCCATAGCAAAAGACATATTTAAAAAACCACAGAACACACACACACACCATTACAGTATAAGTTTAGTAAAACATACATGCACTCAAACACACTCACACTCACTATCTCACATAGGGCTCTATTTACTACAATCCGCATATTGAATGCAGATTGTAGTGTGATATTATTGACTGAATTCGCATTGCGAATTCAGGCAATATCACAGGGATTTACTACAAATCCCTTGCAGGGACAGAGCTTGCGATAAAGCTCTGTCCCTGCGAATCCCAGCAAGTCAGGTGATATCCCATACTGCACTGGGACCCGATCACCTAATGACCGGGCCACAGTGCACTATGGGAGACCAGCTGACCGGAGGGGAGACATCACCGGAGGCCCGATCACTGGTCCCTGGATTCAGTTAAGTAAAAAAATTTTTTGACAAGTTTCTTTTCTTTTTTTTTACAGTAATCAGCTTGCGGTCTGTTTAGACCACACAGCTGATTACTGGGACCGACTCCCGGCTCTGCTCTCCCCGTTAGAGCAGAGTAGGAGGCCGGTAACCGGGGGAGACCCTGGATAACGCCACCTCCAGGTGGCGTTATTATCACCGGGCTTTCCCCGGTATTTTTTTACAATTTATTGTTAGTAACTTTGGCCAGATCACATTTCCCATTACAATTATGGGAAATGCGATCTGATTACTAAAAATAAGTGATAATTAGGGGTTGGAGTAGAATTTTAGGAATTCTACTCCAATTGCCCTGTAATAACTATAGGTGATACTAAAATAATGTGAAAAGGGTGTGAAAACACCCCTCTTCACTTTATTTTAGTAAAAATAATGTTAATAAATACAGCCCATACTCACCTATGTATCCCTGAAGCCAATCATGTCCACTTCTCCAGTAGGAATCCATAGGGTATCTGAAAAAAAATCCATAGTCACCTATGCATGGATAACGTCCTCTTCTGTCCATGTAGGCATCCAGGGTCTTGGCAAAAAGACAAACCGAAAATCCTGGACCAGCGTACATTAGTGCCGCCCTCTCTACCCGAATGACTTCAATGGTGGGAACCCCTCATTGGCTGAGAGGTGGAAGGCTCATCTCTCTCAGTCAATGAGCTCTCAGTACCAGGATTTTTATAGTGAAGTCCCGCCACTGAGCCGTCATTCGGGTAGTACCCCTTAGAGGACAGTACTAATGTCTGCTGATCCGGGATTTTTTGTTTGTTTTTTTGCCAAGGCCCTGGATCAGTGGTGTCAAACTCGGGCCCTCCAGTTGCAGTGGAACTACACATCCCAGCATGCAGTGCCACAGTTTTGCTATTAGGGCATGCTAAAACTGTGGCAGGGCATGCTGGGATATGTAGTCCCACAAAAGTTGAAGGGCCCGAGATTGACACTACTGTGGCCTGGATGCTTACATGGACAGAAGAGGACGTGATCCATGAATAGGAGGAGGTGAGTATGGATTTTTTTGTAAGGTACCCTATGGATTCCTACTGGACAAGTGGACATGATGGGCTTCAGGGTTACATCGGTGAGTATGTGAAATAGTGAGTGTGAGTGTGAGTGCATGTGTGTGCATGTATGTTTTATTAAACTTTTACTGTCACAGTGTGTGTTCTGTGATTTTTTAATATTTATTTTGCTGTTGAACTACAGGTAACTGCGGGCCCATAATGCCCCGCATGCTGGATCTTGTGGTTCTCCAAGGACCAGCATGTGGTGGAGGCTTGCTAGGACATTTAGTTAGACAGCAAAAAAAAATATTTTTACTACTATCTATTGCACCACACTACATAATCAACCCGGCACCCACCGCTCCAGGGGTGCCATGGATAGCCCCAGGCTTTCAGCCTAGGGTACCCTGGAGAGGGGAACCCCTTTATTGGGGGCTCCCCAGCTCCCCATGTATCCCTGGCCTGGCCTGTATGTATTCACAAAATTCAGGTGGATTCAGATTTCTGTAGAACCGAACCGCACGTCTCTAGTTTACACAGTATGTAGTTAGAGCCAGATTTTCAACCGGGCCGATGGAACAACAGCTCCAGTCCTCCACATAAAAATAGGCCCATCATCATGATAAAATGCTCATGAGCAGAAGCCCAGTTGGCCAAAGCTCAGCCATAAATCATATATATTAAAAAAAAATTCTAACAAAATTATACAATTTTTCTACTATTACATATATAGGTAGACATTGGGGCTGATAGTTTAGGGATGTACACTCACACATGGCACTAGCCACACCCACACAGCACTGGTCACACCCACATGACAATGGTCACACCCAAACAGCACTGGTCACACCCACACAACAGTGGTCACAGCTCCTTTACTTCCCACAATAGGCCCTTGATAATTTTCAGCCCCATGCTGGGATTTATACAGTAAGGACACATTTAAGTAACTGCAACATATTTAGAAGTAGAAGCAGCTCAGGACACGTCTCCTGGGTGGGATTTCTCTTGCAGTTACTGTTGGTGCAATAATGCACAATAATAATGACGAAGGGTACAGCATCAGTAGCATTATTTAGTCACTTCTAACATCTAGGGAGCATAACACTCAACCACTTGTGCCTAAGGAAGTGTAAATTCATAGTCACATCTTGCATTTTGAGCTACAAAATGCTTCAGTCAATCCATGCAGGGGGCTGCTACCTTCAGGAACCTTGTGGTGGAGAGACTACTGTACCTTCTATAACATTAAGATGCTGGGTTATACTTCTGTGCATCTCTATTCCCAAGTGGTAAACACTATTCCTTCGCAAGGAGTGACTTTGATCTTGTCAGGTGGCCACCTGGTCAGCATGCTCAGTGGCTCACCGAATCCCCTGCAACCAAGGCCAGTTCTAGACCAGGCTGAAAAGTCCCTTCGGCACCTTCCCTTTAAAAAGAAGTAAATGTATACTGTTTTTTGTGTGTACTAAATAAAAATACACCTTACCTATATGGTAGTTTCTATGCAGCGGGTAACCTCTGAAGAAACTAATCCTCCCTGGGCAGACAGTGTGTTCAATCGGTATTCACTATTTCCTGTATGTAGGAGATCACATGGTTCGGAAGATGCCTATTTGTGTAGAAAATAAAACCAATGTCATTATCATGTAGCAGAGATTGCCCCAGACTACTGCCCTTTGTGTTTCTCCAGCCTCTTGGCCACTGTTTCTATCCAACTTTCTGTCCCAAGTTACTACGGCCTCTTGCCTCCTGTATAACTCCAACCTCATGCTCCCTGGGTCCCCTCCAGCTCCGTGTCTTTCCAGCCACATGTGTCACTCAAACCTCACAACTCCTGTGTCACCTCCTGCCATCTGCCCCTTGTCTTTCCAGCCTCCTGCTCCCTGTGTTCCCTCCAGCTCCCTGTTTCTTTCTAACTTCTTTGCCCCTGTGTCACTACAGCCTACTGCTTTCTGTGCCTCCTCCAGCCCCCTGCACCCCAGCATCTCTCTGTTATTCCAGTCCCCTGAATAGACTTGCTCCCTGGCCCCCTCCAATGTACCTTTTTCTCTGACAGCTGGACTGCTCCTCCTCCTTTCAAGTGTTTCAGAGTCCTCCTGCTCCTGCCAGGTTAATGCGGGCTGCCTGCTCCTCCTAGGTTCTTCCTCTTCTTTCTGGGCGCCCAGCACAGCCACACAAAGATGGTGAGTGTGGGGTGGCATCATCACTGGGAGATCCCACACTGTAGTTGTATATCAGTCTCTCAGAAAAGACATGTCAACAGCAGCTGCAGCCTCTCTCCGAAGGCTAACAGTGCACTGAAAATGGTGGCTCCTCCCAGCCTAGTGAGGCACGTAGGTTCCAAACAGCAGGGAAGGGAGACCTGGAAAATAAGATGATTTGAGTTGCGTGGACTGTGGTGTGCTGTATCTCCACCCCGGCCCCAGACTATTACAGTGCGTGCAACTGTGCCCCAAGGCCAAGAGCAATGGGCAAGGTTCCTGTCAGCCCACCCCTTGAGCTGCTCCTGCTGCAACTCCTATTTTGTAAGGACAGAACCCCTATTTTGTGGGTATTTTCCAGCTTCAGAATTTGGTGAAGTTCCATTTAGGGATGGTCATCAGTGGGGTGTCCATCAATGGTTACTATTGATGGGTCCATTGGTGATTACCATTGATGGCACAAAAACCAGCCACGCCTTGATGGCCACCCCTTTTGGGGGGAATGGCTGGCCACGGGCCAAGCAAAAATGGGAGCATGGTTTAGTAGGACCAAGGGCAGGGCTGAGCTTCATCCCATCCAGGAGAAAAAAATATCGCCTCTGACCCATCCATCGATGGCTCAGAACCACTGGCTCTTTTCCATCAATGGTAAAAGCATTCAACATCGGTCATAAACCACTGATGATTTTGAATCATCGATAGTCGATGGTCATCCCTAGTTCCATTACCGGGGAGTCTATATATACAGCTAAAAGTTCCGGATTGATACTGCTGTGGGTGAACAATATACAAATAATTTTTTGGAACCTTCCCCGCAATTAATACAATTAAGCTATTTAGCATTAAAGAACAAATTGAGTAACTAAGGCCCTCATTCAGAGCCGTTCGCTATTTGCGGTCGTTCGTTTAAAAACAAGGGGTGGCTATTCAAATGATCCGTACGCACATTGCAGTCTGTTCACACCTCTAAGTCTGAACGAACGAGCAAAACATACGCTCGTTTATTTGTTAAAAACGCCCCCTGGCCACACGCATCCTACGTCATGTCCGCTATTTATTAGATTAATCGAGTACATCGACCAGCGTATGAACTGCTCGCTATTCTTGTGGTTGGTGTTTGCTACCACAAATTTGCGTGCAGTTCTGGCTATAAAATAACCCAGTGACGTGGTCAATGACGCTGCTGTTTTAAATATACACACCCATAAAACGCCCGTTTTGACCTTTAAGCACGCCTGCGTTCGGAACTCCACTCCCCATTTTCAAGCACCTTCCCCTGTTACCACCCACATACGCCTCATTCTGTCACTCAAAATAGCAGGCACTCGCTATATAGCGTACAAACGTTTTTCGGCCGCACTGACTGGTTCGCGCATGCGTACTAAAAACCGTACGCATGCGCAGATGTGCAAACATCGCTCGGAACGAGCGTACTGCCGCTAACGAGCGGCTCTGAATGAGGGCCTAAGCTTCCTCATCATATTATCAGTTTGTTTAATTTAAGATTCAAAATATATATAAAAACAGAATAAGGCTGCCAACTCCTGGGATAAATGGTTACATTTGTCATGCATCAGTCAAGTAGTAATACACCAGACCAGGGCCTTGGTACAAGTATCCACAACTAATTTTATTAGTAGCACAAAAATAAATGAAACCCAAAAGTAAATCTTGGCCTGTCTGACTCTAAATAAACAAAATTATTACCTCTCTTAGAGTGGAGGGACCTAGCATTTATCTCACAAAACAGAAGTCTTTATCACAGCATTTACAGTAATCACAGTGTTTCTCAATGGACCTTTTACCTGTTCCCCAGGTAGTGAGAGACTGACTACAAATACTAACACATACTTTATCAGCCTTTCATAGTTGTGCAGTTTATTGGACATTAGTTTCCACCCACACTCAGGGGGTCATTCAGACCCGGTCGTTAGTGCCGATGCGCTCGGACCGGGTCGATGGCCCCCCACAGAGCATGCGCACGACGGCGCTGGCGCCGTCCTACGGCGCATGAGACCTGCTACGACTGACAGCACCGGTCGTAACGGGTCTCGATCCAAAGGGGGCGAGCTGTCGATGTTGATTGACAGCTCGCCCCGTTTGGAAGGCGGACCGGGGGGTGGCAGCCCAAATGGGGGCATTCCCATGGGAACGCCTACCATTTGGGGGCGGCCCCACTGACATCACTAGTGATGTCAGTGGAGAGCTTCCGGCTCAGACAGAGCTGAAGCTCTCCGGGGCTTACGACAAGGGAGACTCTACCCTAGGGTCTCGTCGTAAGCCCCGATGGTCACGATGGTCTTGACTATCGCGACCATCACCTTAGGCGGTCGTAAGGCTGTGGGTGTTAACCCACAGCCTTACCACCGCAAAGGAGGACGTCTTGAAAATTCAAGACGTCCTTCCCTCATTCACAACGACCGCACGCTCTGTGCGACCGGCTCTGAATGAGGTCCTCAGTCCCCTCTCTGTCTGACACTACCCCCTCCCCCTCTATGCTGCCCCCCAAACTGCTATCTCGTAGCTCCATCCCATTACCCCATTCATTCCATTCTGACCCCCAAGTTCATCCTGCTCCCTCCCATACTAACTGTACCCTCATGGGTATTCCTCCCCTCCTATGTTAGTTCTGTTTCCATCGCAGAGTGAGGAGATGGGATGGACCTTTATCTTTACAAGAAATTGAAGTTGGTTTACACTGACCACTACTGCTTCACCCCTGATAAAGTCAACAATGACTAAATGCTTTGGGTGTATGTAATCTGTGTCCACAACACGTGCAAGCTGCCTCTGTCACAAGCTTGCAACCTACTGCTCCAGGTACAAAGGACCCCATAACAACCCTAAATATCTGCCTAGGAGAGCTTCAGGAGTGGATGAGTGCCAGTTGGCTGCGACTGAACCCTGATAAGAAAGAGGTCCTTTTATGATACGTCACAAGTCAGGGCTACAGCATAGCCAACCAACAGGACTTACGCTTGGGGGATCAGAATTACAAAACACTGAACATGTGCGGAATCTTGGTGTTGTTCTGTATAGTGGATTGACACTTAAACATCAGGTATCAGCCATAATCAAATCCCCATTCTTTCATCTGAGGAACATAGCCAGAATCAAGCACTTAATTCCCTCAGAAGATCTGCCTAAAGTCATACATGCATTTATATCATCACGCCTAGACTACTGCAACGCCCTCTACCTCGGTCTCCCAGCAAAAGAATTGCACAGCTTGTAGATGGTACAAAATGCAGCTGCATTCGGTATGAATAGCCGGCTGCCGGATGACCAGGGGTTCGATTCCCGGCAGCCCGACAAAACAGCAGAGCCCAGCAGCGGAAGCCCGACAGTGCTGGAAATCCCGATCGTCCCTAAGGTAAGTACTTACTAACCTAACCAACCCCCCTAACCCTCCTTAGGGGTGCCTAACCCTAACCTCCCACCCAAGTGCCTAACCCTAACCCCCCCTTCCCCGCTGCCTAAACCTAAGTCCCCCGGGGGGGTGCCTAACCCTACCCCTCCCTCCCCCTAGCCTAATCCTAACACTCCTGGGGGGTGCCTAACCCTAATTCACCCCCGGGTGCCCTAAACCTAACCCTCCCCCCCGCGGCTGTCCGCTCACGGTACCCGGCATCCCTTCGATCGGGATGCTGGGCGCCTTTCTCCCTGCGCCGGGAAAATGACAGGCGTCTAGACTTTACACGCCAGTCATTTATCCCTAGGTGGGATAGTGGATTCGGGAAGCCGGCGGTCGGGATTGCGGCCACCAGCTTCCTAAACGTATCCCACACAACTGCCAGGCTATTAGCCAACCAGTCCCCTTCCAGCCACATAACACCCATTCTCTACTCCCTTCACTGGCTGCCTGTCAGATGGCGAATTGTTTTCAAGATTGGATTACTAACTTGCAAAGCCCTACATGACCATGGCCCAAGGTACCTGAAGCAGCTTCTGATTCCGTACCGTCCCACATGAGTACTGCAATCTGTTGATGAAGGACTATTAACAGTACCTAGAATCTCCCGGAATTCGTCTGGGGGTCGAGCTTTCAGTTTTGGAGCTCCAACCTTATGGTACTCACTTCCCCGCACAGTTCGAGAGGCCTCCACTCTAGAATCCTTCAAAAATAGACTCAAGACTCACCTGTTCACCCAAACATGTCACTAATGTCCCTTGTTAAAGCTTATTTTGTGTTTTGTACTGTAAAGGCAAATGTAAAGCACTTTGAGTCCTTTAGGAGAAAAGCGCTATATAAATAAAATTATTAGTATAATTATTACAGTTAGGGCGACACAAGAGTAACAATTTCCTTCTGCAGTTTAGTGGTAACAGATTTCTTGACAATTGTGTATGTAAACAATGATGGTGATTTTCTACTGAAAATATTTTAGGAAGAAAGGTTTTAATAAATGTTTGTAAACTATCAAGTAATGATTTTGTATCTAGTACATGTTTTACTACAAGAATGAATACACAAATGATTGCGCAGCAATAGGTCAACTCCGGTTTATCTGACTATAACACTCTGTAAAATGTATATCCTCATATTAAGAGAACACAAAATAATCAAAAGACATCACCACAGATATTTTTTTGTTTAAATGGACATTCCTTTGTGTCTATCAGAGTCCCCACTCTTTATATCACAGGGTTATTGTAATGTTATGTGTTTCGATTAGATGTGTTTTCTATGTCTAAACCTGGTGGAATTGTGTGAATTCTCCCATTTGTGGTAACCATCAGGGCCGGCCCTAGCCCAAATTTTTTGGTAAGCGAGTATTTTTTTTGCGCCCCCCCATGCAGTGCCCCTTTTACAGTGCCCTCGGTAGTACTCCCCCCCATGCAGTGCTACCAGTAGTGGTACCCCCTATGTAGTGCCCATTATATAGTGCCCCTAGTAATAGTCCCCCCTCTTGTAGTGCCCCCAGTAGTAGCCCCCCTTGTAGTGCCCCCAGTAGTAATCCCCCCTTGTAGTACCCCCAGTGGTGCTCTCCCCCTTGTAGTGCCCCCAGTAGTAGTCCCCCCCTTGTAGTGACCCCAATAGTATTCCCCCCCTTGTAGTGCCCCCAGTAGTATTCCCCCCCTGTAGTGCTCCCAGTAGTCCCTCCCCTTGTAGTGACCCCAGTAGTATTCCCCCCCTTGTAGTGCCCCCAGTAGTATTCCCCCTGTAGTGCTCCCAGTAGTCCACCCCCTTGTAGTGCCCCAGTAGTAATCAACCTCCCCCCGCAGTAGAGACATAATAAAAAAACACTTACCTGACACCCGCTCCTGCTCCCGCCGCCGAGATCAGCTCCTCCGTCCGCCGCTTTGCATTATGGGAGTGACGCGTCATGGGAGTGACGCGTCACTCCCATTACCCAATGCGGGAGCTGGAAGATGTCCGGCTCTGGCAGTGGGAGCAGCAGCCGATGAGAGTCTGTCTGACTCTCATCAGCTGCTAAAGCAAACACACAGCTGCTGGCACTGGCGGCTGTGTGTTTGTGCTGTGTAGCGCTGACCGAACTCCGTCCAGTCAGCGCTACACACGTGGTGCAGCTGTGTCACAGAGACACAGTCTGCACCGCGGCCCGCATGGTACGCAGCTGAGGCGCCCTTCACTATGTGGTGCCTTACGCAGCTGCGTACCATGCGTAACGGGAGAACCGGCCCTGGTCACCATGCTATCTGTTATAGAGCAGGTCTCATTGTATTTCTGTTTTCAAACTAAGTCACAACATTCAGTGTCAGAAAACAGCCAACTACTAAACCTAATTGAGTTCTGTAAAACAAAGAAAGGTGAATAGGTACACAGGGCTCATGCATAATGTTACCATTGTATCAATCTATATTTATATATCACATTTCAAACATGAAACACAGCTTTGGACATCTAGTAGAAGGACATTCCAAAAACCTTAGAGGATTCAAAGCAGTGAAAAAGTAGGATGGTGGTTTTCGCACAGGCGGTAGGGAAGAGGGGAAGGTGTTGTTCTTTCTTTAATAACATTTTTAGTAAATTAATTTTTAAGTTGTAACTAGGGGACCTATTCATCATACTTAAACTTTCTCTGGAGGTAATTAGGTTTAGGACTCGCATGGAGTTCTACCTAATTACAGGAGGAATTCATCATTCCTCCTCTCCATAACTATCTATTCCAAAAAGCTGTCATTTTTGCGATGACAGCTTTTCAGGAAATAGATAGTTTTCCCTCTCTACTCTAACTTATCGTAAAACCAGCGCATGCACAGCACTACCTACAGCTTCGGTAATTTTGGGTGTCCCCCTCCGTTCACCTGCCCTCCCTCCCCCCTCTGCTCACCTCACCCCCGTCCCCGACTTATCTGCTCATGCAGCAGCTGGCTCTGTCTGCTATGCTGTCATGAGTTCTCCCCAGCAGAACTCAGTAGTTTAGGAAAAAATAAAAAACTTTTTTTTTTCCAAATGTTATTGTGCTCTGCTGGGGAGAACTCATGACAGCATAGCAGACGGAGACAGAGGAAAGTCCAGAGCGATGGAGGAAGACGCCGGGGGACAGGCCCAGCTGAAAGCAGATAAGTGTTACCAACTATACGCCACCTCACAGTGGCGTAGGGTAACACCATCAAATTCCGAAAATACTTAATTTTCGTAATTTGATGAATACCATAATTTCCATATCCCCATACTAATGTATGGGGGGTGTGGAAATGAATGCAGGGGGACATAGCAAGGAGATATCAGTGATATCTCCTGTGCTAAGTGTGTTCATGAATACTAAAATAACGTTATTTAAGGAAAATTTCCTTAAAAACATTATTTCAGTGTTGATGAATAGGCCCCTAGATCTTCAATTGGGTGAGGCTGCTCCTTTGAGTAAAAGTTATCAATTAAGAAGAAAATATACATAGCAGTTCTCCATATAATAAGACACACTCAAATATACAATATGTTAAATACAGTTTAGCTTTTAATCTTGTAACATTAAAATATAATTAGAGAAACAAATCACAACTAGTATATATATATATATGTATATATATATATATATATATATAAAACACAACAGTTTTCCTCAGTGATAACAAGAAGTATAACAAGAATTCCCCTGTGCCTACAAGGGATCCCTGGAATACAAGGACACGCGTTTCGCCAGGTTTAGTTTACAGGACCTCTACTGCTACTGGCTCTACTTTAATTAGCCATATATTATTGGATTCAAATACCTGTAATCTAGTATTTAGTGTTCTATAATATCCAGAGACTGACACGCATTGATTGTTGGAAATTTCTACTCTGCGTGATAATTATGGAGCAGAATGGTTTTCTCAGCTAGTTTAAAAATATAAAATAATTGCAACTCTGTTATTCTCCATTGTAGTTAGAGTATAACTTCTATCTAAGTACAACTGAACCAATTAAGCGTTTACTTTGTAGTCAAATTATTCTTTATAAGTTTAAGTTTATGGGGCCCATTTATTATTTATTAACAAGCCTATGAGCTACATTTTGCATAACAAGCCTATCGGCTACATTTCGCACAACAAGCCGGCAGAGGGTTCTATGGGAGCACGATAGTAAGTGAAGCAAATGTGGAAGTGTTTGGAAATGACTCACACTCAAGTTCACACAGTCACACAATGACGAAAGTGTAAAAACTGAAATGTTGAAAGACGGCACAGTCTCCTATCCTCTTTTTTCTAAAGTGCCGCTATTCCTACCTGTTTATTATATATAATAAATGGCACTAGTATGGGGACGAAAGTTTTTGGAGTTTGACCACGGGAACTGAGAACCATCTTCAGATGGCGTTTTCCCACTGAACCCTGCTCCTTCATATCGGATTATGAAGATCGATCCATTCAGATGCCTTAGCATCCTCTGGCCCTTGCTTTACACATGTGTGACCTAAGCCTATGAAGATCTCAGGGACACTGGGGTCCACACAAGGGCAGATTAAGAAAGAAGGGGGTCCTTGTGCAGCTTCCATATGCACCCCCTCTCTTTCTGGCACTTGCGCAGAGTAGACGCTGGCACCCTAGTCTATTGTGCATGCGTTGATCTAGGGGAACATAGCGCCACCGCCATTTTCCCGGTGATTGCTCTACTGTGCATGCGCATATTTCTCGGTGATTACTGCGGAATTGATGGACAAATAAATAATGTCCATGGGTGCGTGGTGTGCAGTGTGGGCCTCTTCACCCATTATACACTATGTAGACAAAAGTGATTGGACACTGACAGCAAATAGATCAATGAGATGTTATTGACGTCAGTACTTTGTAGGCCACCACGTGCTGTGATTACTGCAGACACCCTTCTTGGCAAACTGCCCACAAGTTCCTGGAAAGCAGCAGGCGGTATGTTTTTGTCATTCCGCCTTAAGCACAGTGACCAACTGTGACACTGAAGAAGGTCGAGTCGGCCTAGAATGCTCCAAATCGTCCCAGAGGTTCTCAATGGGGTTAAGACCTGGACTCTGAACTGGCCAGTCCATCCAGGTTACCAAATTTTCTGTATACCAGTTCATCATCGCCCTGGAAACATGACAGGTGGCATTGTCGTCCTGATAATAACATTTGTTTTTTTCCATAGAACTGCAAGTGCATGGGCCTCCTTACAAATTGTTATTGTCGAAACCACCACATTAGTGGCCATTTTGAACCCGTGTGCCATGGTATACATGGTGTGCATTTCACTAGCGTAGGGGTATCCAATCACTTTTGTCTACAGAGTGTAGCACGGTTGGACTGCTCTCCTCTAGGTGTCAGGTTTCAGACCTCAAATTATAGATTGTTACTACTACTAGACGGTCAGTCACGTGGTGGAGCAGTACCACTGATCAACATGGGGTCTTGGTTCCCTTCAATAGAAACTACATCAAGATTTGTCTAATGGTGAGACTTTAATCTGTGGTGGCTGGCCACACCCCCACTGGTGGAAGAACACTCCCTTTAAGCATGGGCCCCTAAAACTGCATTCCTCTGGTGGGCCCTTCTTCTCCCAGTCCGACACGGGAGTGTAGACATGGCCATGGGTCTACAGCTCGCCTGCCCAGTTTTATCTCACAACCAGTTTTCAGTCTTTAATGACAAATACCAAGAAATATTTCTATTTTTGTTCACTGAAAAAGTTACTTAATACTTTGTTTTAGCTTTGCTTTTTTTTGTCATTGTTAGTGTACGTCCAAGAACGCATTATATTAGTGAGAACAGGTTGACTCAATGAAGCAGAAATGTCTAAAACTGGGAGCGCTCTCTGTGTTTTCCATCTCATTAGATAACTGTTCTGCAAAAGGACTTTCGGTGTAGTATGTCATGCTGACTTTTAATACCGCACCATGCTAACAATGTATCTATATACACTAATTATAATTTATTCTATTGTAAGTCTTCCCTTAAGAGTGGCAGTTGAATCGAGTTTTGTTTGTCTGCAAAATGGAATAACGTTCTGTAAAATGAAACATAACTCAAACAAGCAAAAACCTATCAAAAAAGAATCGCAAAGGAAAAATTCCAGAATAGAAAAACTGTAACAGAAATGTCAAATGCAGATAAGATCGGAGAGGAACTATAGGGTCAGGTAGACAATTTGGAGTGAGGTCATAGATTGCACCCTATAAGAATTAATAAGGAGAGAAGAATAGAGTAAAAACAGGGTGATGAATTGGAAAGCTTAAGAACATCGCCTGGGAAAAAGCAAGTTTAAATTTGACATTAAAAGAAGCACAAAACTTCAAAAGGGTAAAAAATATGAAATAAGTTTTTGGTAATATTATACTGGAAAAAAAAATAAGTATGACTAAGAAAATGGGACGGGGAGAGTCAGACAGTGGCAATTATATAGATATTAAAGACAAACCCTCAATGCGCAGTTATAAAATGAATATAATGATGAACAAAGATGAAATATAGCACCCACTCCTTTTGGGTCTTTGCCAGCGATACGGTAGATATAGAAATCGGACATACAGCGAAACAGGAAGGGGCTCATAGTGTAGGAATTAAAATTCAATTGTATATCTCAATAAGAGGTAACGTGCGTACTTTTATATAGATATAATGCAGCTTTTTGATCATCTTTACATCCAAGGCTTTTTCAAACTCCAATAACAGACACCATACATGTGGATTTTCTGTCCTCAGAACCTGGTACTAGAGCCAAGCACCAAAAACAACAGAAGGAATGATAGTGTAGTATAACAATAACATTTTAATAGACAAAACCAGGATTAAAACCAATGCATTAGTGAAATGACACATTTGCATATCTCATATATCACTTCAGGAAATTGGGAACTCCCAGCTGGTACACATCACCAATATGGTGACAAAAGGATAGGCATGCAGGACCATCCAATGCGTTTCATCAAAGCTGACTACCTAGTATATATTTACTAGGGGTATTGTATATGTTAAAAGAAGTTTCACAAATGATATGCTAAGTGATACAGTAATACTTACCAACTAGCACTAGGAGGAAATCTGTAAATGAGGGAATTGGTATGTATTGCCGGCTGTCGAGATGCCTACTGTCAAAATACCAACAGCGGCATCCCAATGGTTGGTATCCTGACAGGAATCGGGTAAGTATTCTTACCCTCCCCCCTTCTCCCCCTAGCCCTAACACTCCCCACCCGCACCCTAACCCTCTCCATTAGTGCCTAAACCTAAGTCTCCCACCTTCGTGCCTAAACCTAACCCTCCGCCCTTAGTGCCTAACCCTAACCCTCCCAGTAGTGCCTAACCCTAACCCCCCCAGGGGTGCCTAACCCTAACCCCCCAAAACCTAATGCTAACTCTACTATGCTACCTAAACTTAACCCTAACCCCCCACCCCGCGGCTAACACTAAGGCTGCGACGGACTTACCTCGTTAGCACAGCTGTCCTTCTGGATTCCGATGCCAGTATTTCGATGCTTATCTTAAGTCCATTGTTGGGCTGCCCCCGTCGGGATTTAGACCGGCAACATTGCGACTGCCTGTCTCATAACTACATCCCGTAAATGAGCTGTGATATACTGAATATAGCATTGTACAAAAAAATCCAACAACCAAAAATATCACATTAGAATTTTGTAAAAGTATATACTGTACTCACCCTGGAGAAATTCTTATCTTTATCCATTGGAGTAGAGTATTGTTTAGATGATTAGTATGCTTTATTTATATGGTGCCAGAAGGGGTCAGCAGCGCCTTACAAAGTACATAAGCAGAAACTGCAAACAAAATGAGAAAAAAGTGTAAAACGACTTAGGACCTGATTTAGACCCGGACACTAATGGAGAAACTGTCGCTAATGACCAATGTTTTGGGGACTGAGCCGAATTCGCAGTGCTCATGTACCGTGATGCTGCTGCAGCTCCGGTCGCAGTGTGCGGGAAGCCACAGCCTGATTGGGCAGGAGCATCTAGAATGCAGGCATGTTGATGCCAGTGACTGCGTCTTCCAACAATGCTATTCTGGCCTCAGCCACTTTTGTTGGACATCCTAAATAACCTTAGGGTTACTCATAATGTCTGATGGTCTTCCGACGTTCCCTATGGTGAACTGATGCTGTGTCTTGACACTCATTAAGCATCCTGAGAGGGCATAGGTGGGCGTCTCAATTCAAAAGACGAATTCTGCAACATTTACACACCTCCTTAGATTCGCTGCTACCAAGGACGCTGCACCGATCACTCCTGCTTGCGAGAGCTTGCAATATGAAGGGAGAGGGGCAGACAGACAGGGGTAACAGAGGGGAGAGACAGTGATGAAGAAGCATGGAGTGGTTTATTTAGATGAGAGTTGGAAAGCTTTCATAGGGAAGTGTTTTTTGGGAATCCATTTAACGCTTTGGAAAGAGGCGGAGAGCCTCATAGGGAGAGGGAGAGAGATCCAGAGGTGAAGAACAGCACAGGCAAAGACTCGGAAGTAGGAGGATGTAATCAGTAGGAAGGATAGGCAGCAGTTTTGGCACAGCAGAGTAGGCGAGTGGGAGTTTGGAAGTACTGTAGATGAGGTCAGAGATATAGAGGAATGGGTGAAGGCCTTATGAGTAAGTGTGAGGAGGTTGAATTGGGCTCTCAATATTAAGAAATAATTTTATGGGGAAAATGTAATTAGCAGTGGTAATTTACCGCGGGTGAAAAAGGGTGGTAGCCTTGGGCTTTAACGCCAGGGGTTATTCAATTAGAGCCCCTTTTGTCGCCCCAATAAGTTATTGTGTTAACACTTGTTAATCCATGTAAGCCGGGATAATTTCCTGAACCTATGGGTTAACACCCGCAAACAGGCTATTCAACGCGGATTTCTTTTCGAGCCAGTTCTGGCTCAAAAAAAAAAAATGAATGTTAACTGCAGCCTGCGGGCTGCGTTTGGCACTAATTGAATAGCCCCACTGTTTCAATTAGCCCGCGGTAAATTGCCACAGCTAAATTAATTACCCCTATGTCTATACACAAGTTTTTTCTTCTATTGTCTGTTGTAATCTCCAGGTATATAAGTAGGTGAAAAAGCTTAAACTTTAAAATGTGTGACTTTGATTTCCATCCAGCCCTTTGCATTGAGATGCTCTCTCTATATTTCTCTCAGGTGCTAAACTCTGGTCCTCATTTAGCAACAAATATTATCATTCACAAGTAGTGATAAAATGCGTTGTGTATGATAAACAGTGCTCCAGCCAGTCAGCTCCCAACTGTCATTTTTCAAACTGGTGACAGTTGGGAGCTGATTGGCTGGAGCACTATTTATCATATGCAAAACAGTTTTATCACTCATTGTGAATGATAAAACTCATTGATAAATGAGGCCCTCTGTATCCATAACGAAATTTATAGGTAGGAGCGCAATAACACTCTTCACAGTTTGTGGCCAAATTCCTGTAAATTCCACCTACCACAGCTTTTACATGCTGCAGATGGGACCAACTTATTAAACAGTACCAACTCCTCTCTACTTTCATTAATTTGTCCTTTATGCAACAATGCTAAATTCCCCGCAGGCTGTAGAGCCTTTCCTACATGGATTCAAAGAAAAATCTGATTTTTTAATGAACTACTGTAGAGTCGAATGTATCAATGTCAGACTTATCTCAGCGCTAAGAAATATATATCCTATGGCAGCATGGACTGATGTCGGTGAGGTGTTACTAAAACTCATCCCTCCGACTATCTCTGTCCCCCTGTATCACTTCTGCATAGTGCATATTTTTTTTTCAAAAAGTGAGATGTTCATTTGCAGGTCCATAAATGCATCTTTTTCTCTCAGGGTAGATGTACTAAGGGCCTGATTCAGACCCGTTTGCAAATGCACAGCGCTCGCAACTGGGTCGATGTTTGCCCCCTGCACATGTGCCGTGTCCGGCGTGCGCATGCACGAGCCCCAGCGAGCGACTGAAGTTTAGTCGCTCCAGAGCTCGATACAAGATGGGGCAGCTGTCGATGTTAATTGACAGCTCGCCTCGTTTTGTAGGCGGGTAGGGGGGTGGTTGAGCAAACGCAGGCGTTCTCAAAGGAATACATGGAGTCAGTAGTGATGTAGTGATGTCAGTAGAGGACTCTAATAGAGCAGGAAGTCCACTCAGGCTTGCGAGAGCTGAGATCCTACCACAGGGTCTCCTCGCAAGCCCGATGGTCGCTATAATCATGACCATCTCCAGGCCTCTCGCAAAAGCTGTGGGTGGTCACCCACAGCTTAGCGAGCGGCCTGTAAAAAAAAAAATCCTCGCCCTGTTTCAGAGCGAGTGCTCGCCAACAGCGAGCGGCTCTGAATCAGGCCCTAAGCCTTGAAGAGAGATAAAGTTCCAGCCAATCATCTCCTAACTGTCATTTTTCAAACACAACCTGTAACATGACAGGAGCTGATTGGTTGGTACTTTATATCTCGCCATTTTATCTCTCTCGAAGGCTTAGTACATATCCCCCTTAAAGGAGAGCTAATACGAAGCTGTAAAAAGAAAATATGTTGGCATTTTGGCACAGAGTCTGAGCTGCGTGCAACTTTTGGATGTGGCCGCATCATTTAGCAACCACATAAAAAAAGACCACGGTAGTGCTGATGCAAAATATAATTGTTTAAATTCTCATACTTGATTGATCACAATAAGTAGGGTTCTCTAAACCACAAATATAAATTTATTAAAACAAAAACAATAAGTATCATATAGACATAAATACTGTAAAATATATCTGATATGGTAAAATAATGTGTCCAGCATGCTTATATATAGTTATGACGATCCCGCTCGTGGATCTAAAACAATATCCTACTACAGTAAAGTTCAATCAGTACTGATTCAGAAACAATGCATAGTCTCTGCTTTAATTTGTGCCTCTTAAAAAATTGGATGAAATGCTTAATGCTCACCAATATTAGTGTATTATATGTTGTAGGGTAAATCCTCCCAACTTAATGGGGAATCGTACCCCAGGCTTGTCCAACACAGCAATCAGCCTCATATTAGACCAGCGGTGGGATGGTACCTGTAGTGCCCCAGTTCTTCACTCTCCTCGTGGGACCAGGTTGTGGGGCAGCCTGTTAGTTAACAGCGGGGGAGCGGCAGTAACAGGAGCCGGTTATTTGTGTTCAGCAGTAGCCGCAGTCTGTGGTTAATCTTGTGCTTCTGTTACTCTGGTCGTGTACACCACACCGCTGTAGGCTTCTCCTCCCATTAGTGCCGCTGTGATTGTAATGGCTCTATATCCACAATCGTGCTGGGAAAAATCAAAAGGTGGTGGTGGTGGTGAGCAGTATATATCAAGCTTAGTCCATACAAATGTAGCAGGAGCTGGACTAGTGACCCTACTGACGCATTT
Source organism: Taudactylus pleione (assembly GCA_031769625.1). NCBI lineage: Eukaryota > Metazoa > Chordata > Amphibia > Anura > Myobatrachidae > Taudactylus > Taudactylus pleione. The sequence continues at coordinate 1,254,178 of JAUIMM010000358.1, forward strand.
CGCTCCGATCCTGGAGCTTTTTCAAGACTGAGATCTAGCAGCTTTCCGCATCATGTGCGTATGCATCAGTCATCTCTTTGTGGTTACTAAATGGGCATTGCTGGGTAGCAAATGGGTGGCAGCCATGCGGATGAACGCAAGCATACCATTTTGTGCGTGCGTCACAGGCGCATAGCGCAGAGTTACTCAGCATTCATGCGTATGGACAATAAATACAGACGGATCTAGCATTGGGTAGTGTAAGTGCCAATAACAATGGTGTATGGAAGAGTGGGGCGGTGCGATCACATAGATGGGCATACATATGGATGTGCCTATAGTTGCATTAGCGTTCCGTTGACCGTTAATTTGCATTCTGTTCACAGAGGGCATCCGGAGTTGCGTTCACATTATGTATGGCTTAATTTGGATCATTTGTTCATCTCTTTATTGGGCTGAAAATAAATCTTTTGCTATGTAAATCTTTGCCCGATTCCCAAGGAGCGCTGCTGTTTATCCACCAACTAATATAGCGTGGGAGAACAAACGGCAGTAAGGGTAATCTGAGTCTGTTAGAACATATTTATTAATGGCCTTGCATCACGTATAGATCTCAATACTTGAATAAGTTTGAGGAAAGATAAGCACCCTGTTAAGTGATGGAACTTTGATAGTTCATAAGGGGTTAAAAGAGAGGAGGGGGCGTAGCCAGGATTCTGTCCATCAAAATAATAGCCTATGGCAGCAATAAAGGGCAGGGCCCCTACTATTCATTATATATAGTCTGGAAGAGGAGACATCATCCTCTTTTCCAGTTCTGGAGCCCCACCCACCTGTCTAAGCTGATTTGTATGTAATTATTGTTAATTTCATTGGACTGTGCAATTCTCTTTTTTTTTTCCTTCCAACAGGTGGAGGTGCAGCCTGGCGGGAATTAGTGCTCCTAGGTGGAGTATTATAGCGTAAGAGTGCCTGGGTAGCATTTGCCTTTTGATAGCGGCCAGTTGGTCATTCCCCTTAGGGGGGGACCGGGCCAACATCTTAGGGAGGGGCCAATGCTGTGCCAATTAAGGGAGAATGGTTCTACCTCAGGCCAGTTTGCGCCGGGCGGGGATCCGCCTCTTATTATTTAGTCATATATAATTGCCGGTCTGTGGCCTTGGAGCGCTGCTTTTTACTGCCACCATCTTTCTAATTACAAATTGATCAATACATTTTGGCTGTGCGCTCTTTTAATTCCACATAGGTGTCTGTGTGGTTATTTCTAGTTAGTAGTTAAGTGAGTGACGACTTACCATTACCCGACTTTGAGAACAATTCAACGAAAACCTGGAGGTTTTGGTCGCATTGTTCACAAAGTCAGGTAATGGATAGCCGGCAAGGACCAGCGATGCGCGTGGACGGTGGTCCTTGCTGACTCCAACTGTCTACTGAACACGCCCTTCAACCTGAGGACGTTCATCAGGTTCGGCATATTCAGAGATAGGAGGTCAGGCTCCTTCACTGAATGACGTTCAGTGAACGCCGTTCAGTGCGGGCACCGCACCTCGGCGGCCTGAAGGTCTGAACGCTACACGTATTGTCTTTCAGGTCGCATAGTGGATAGGCCCCTGTAGCCTTTACTTACGGTTCTGTATGACTCATATTTAAGGTGAAACCAATGGGATACTGTATCAACACTCATCAAACCATTCGGACTGCTCTAAAGGGGCACATAAAATTTTACTTTTCCGATGTTACTTTTCAATGTACTAAGGTTAAGATACAAATAACAGTGTAGGTAACATACAATATTTATTTATTGCAATATAAAAACATGTTGTTCACAGAAACTGCAAATCCCTATTTGACATTTAAGTTTATTCTTACCCAAAAGCTTTTGTGCATCTTGCTTACTGTAGCGACACGACTCGTTTTTTAATAAAAGACTTGTATTATGTGTCAATCAAACAGTTTAGAAGCAATCAGTAAATAGGCACGGTGCAACATTTCCATGACAACGCAACCTGACATTTTTAATACATAACATTTAGCACCATTGTTTTAAAAAGTTTCAAAAGCGTTCAATTAAGCTGGTAGAAATATTTCATTTTCTGCCTATTTCATCTATTGATTCGCCCAGCTATCCTACTATATGAACAAATGCTTTGACGGTGATTAATGACGGCAGCAGTACAAAAATAGGGAGAAATAGAACACATGAACTGTAACATCCAAATCAGCTTTCTACATTAATGGACAAGGCTATAAATAATTCTATTTTCTTATTTTAATAGAGTTCATTTACTATCAAAACAATGAACTTTGGTGGCGTTTGATAGGTTCTCCAAAGACCTGGTCCAGCAACAAATCGCACTGCGTTGTTTGTCACCCTTGGCGTGTACGCACACAGACATCTGTCACACGGTGTAAATAGGTGACATAAGTTGCACGGCCTAAATCACTAAACTGATGTAGCAACATACTGTATATCCACTAACAAATCAGGACTCAGGATGGCTCACCAATAATACAAAAGCCAGGTTATGTTTATGAATGGCACCATTAATATCAGGATATCCTGCAGGCCTGGCCTGTTAGGTTGATAAAGGGATGTTGCTCTGTATAGCTGTCTTTAGAGAGAGGAGGAACAGACATACAGACTCAGGAGAACTGGAGCTGATCGATCGTCCATACACACAGCAGAAAGATAAATGTTGGTGCTGCGCAAATTTCTATAGATACACTGTAAGAACGAACATAGGAAAGAATTGCATCCAACATAAAGAGCTAGAAATGTGGTCTGTAAAGTAAGAACACAAGGGGATTTATCAAACTTTCTAAAGAGGAACTAGTGGAGGTATACATCTGTGTGCGACAGAGGGCCATATTCAATTTGCGGCAGGTGCATAAATGCGGCTTTGAAGAAGTGGTGAAGAATGGCACTCTTTTGGGGGGGGAAATAAGTAGTCCCATCAAATTTGGGGTACATGAAAATGGGTGCAAGCATATTTTTAAGTCCCTAAAATGTTTTTTAACAATTCTTCAAAAATCCACCTGCCGCAACCACCTGTATTCTAGAACACACCCGCCGCATACTTTGGGACCCACCCCCTTAGTCAATTTCGCTAGTTTTTAATTTTATCCCCAAAACTTTTTTTGTTCACCCCCAAAATTAAACCACTTTTTTTGGGGGTGTTCTATGTTACCCGCCGCCTAAACCTAAGTCCCCCGAGGGGGTGCCTAACCCCACCCCCCCCCCTCGGGCACGCCTAACCCTAACCCTCCTCCCAGGGGGATGCCTAACCCTGTCGCCCCCGGGAGCCCTAAACCTAACCCTCCCCTCCCCCGCGGCTGTCTGCAGCGGCGCCCAGCATCACTTCGATCGGGATGCGGGGCGCCGGTCTCCCGGCATCGGGAAAATGACAGGCATCTAGAATTAGACGCCTGTCATTTAACTCTAGCTGGGATAAAGCAGTCGGGAAGCCAGCTGTCAGGCATCCGTGCGCCAGCTTCCCGATTGCATACCATTCCAAAGGCTGCAGGTTATTTTTTTTTATTCTGCACCCCAAAACCACAATTCTACACTTTTTTCCGACACCTGAACAGTGGTGAAAACGTATCCCCGTTTTTTTACAAAGACTTTTCGCACCTGCGAAAAGTCTTTGAAATTGAATATGGGGATAATTGAAAATGGCGAAAATTACGGCGATAATTTTCACTCCAAATTGAATATGGCACATAGTCTGAATCTGTATACAAAGTGCTACGATCGAGCAGGAGCAGCTACCTACTGACAGGTGTCGATATCCTACCCCTATTGGGATGCTGACGTCGGGATTTTGACCGCTGGAATCCTGAGTGCCGGCATCCTGTACCCAACCCTTTATAACTACTACAAAGAATACACTGATACAGTATATTTATTGGGAATGACGTTTTGGACATCAAATTATGGGAAACCAGGGAAAAGACTTGAAATAAAGAACATTTGTGTGAACTATAGTGTATTTGTTTATCAAATACATGAGTTGGGAATTATTCATATCTGGTTTTGGTTTTATTTAATTAGGGATGTGCGCTGGCCCCCGTGTTTTGGTTTTGGTTTTGGATCTGGATTTTTTAAAATAAAAAATAGATAAAAAGTTTTAAAAACAGCTAAAATCATGTAATTTATGCAAACGAAAACCCGAAATTCGGATTCAAAATCCGAATTCCGAACCGTAAAAAGATCAGAACCGCCACCCGGATTTACCCATATCTCCTCAGGAGATTAGATCCACGACTGGGAATTACCCGGATTAACAAAATTCGGGTGGATTCGGATTTCTGGAGAACTGAACCGCACATCTCTATATTTAATACAATATATTAACATGGGTGTGCCACAGAAATCAAACCCAAAAAACTGCGTCACAATACCAAAGGGCTGGAAACCGTCAGTCTGGAATGATCATTGTTTGTTTCATGTTGGCCACCATATGGGCCCTGGCTGTGAGGCTTTTCCACAAGTCCATGCCTGTTTGCAATAAAATATTTTAGTTGGTTTGCATTTGTTTTTTTAACTTTTTCAAATGTGTATCTATTAATAGATCCGAAAACTTGAATAAGTTTGAGGAAAGATAAGCACCCTGCTTAGTGATGGAATATTGCTAGTTCACCAGGGGTTAAAGGAGAGGAGGGGGCGTATCCAGGAATGTGCCCATCAAAATAGTAACCTATGGCAGTAATAAGGGGCAAGGCCCCTACTATTCATTATAAATAGTCTGAGGAGCCATCTTCCTCGTTTCCAGTTTTTGAACCAGACTGGCTGAGTATCACTGTTTCTGATAAATTTTGCTGTCATCTGCTCCACTGTATTCAGTGGCGTGCTGGGCCGGGGGGCAGGGTGCCATGTGCCCCCCGGGCCGCAACGCCATACAGGCCACTGGCCGCGGGCAGTCTGTGTCTCTGTGACACAGGCTGCACCGCGCGTGTAGCACTGACCGGACGGAGTTCGGTCAGCGCTACACAGTGACTAACACACAGCCGCCGGCTCCGGCAGCTGTGTGTTTGTTTTGAATGGCAGCCAATGAGAGTCTTTCAGACTCTCACTGACTGCCGCTGTGCCCACTGCAGGAGCCGCTCCTTCTTCCGGCTCCTGCAGTGGGTAATGGGAGAGACGTCATGATGTCTCTCCCATAATGCAGAGCGGCCCGGCCCGGGAGGACGAACGGAGGAGTGGATGTCGGCGGCGGGAGCGGGGATTCAGGTAAGTGTTTTGGTTTTTTTTTAATACGTGTGGCACTACAAGGTGGTGAGCACTACTGGGGGCACTAAAAAGGGGAGGGCACTAAAAGGGGGAGAACACTACTGGGGGCACTAAAAGGAGGAGAGCACTACTGGGGGCACTAAAAGGGGGAGCACTACTGGGGGCACTAAAAGGGGGATAGCACTACTGGGGGCACTAAAAGGGGGAGAGCACTACCTGGGGCACTACAAGGGGGGGTGATTACTTCTGAGGGCACAAGAAGGGGGGATTACTACGGGGGGGCACTACAAGGGGGGCACTACAAGGGGGAGACCACTACTGGGAGCACTACAAGGGGGGACTACTACTGGTGGCACTGCATAGGGGGTACCACTACTGGGGGCACTAAAAAAGGGGCTTACTACTGGGGCCACAAGGTGCACTGCACAGTGGGGACCACTATTGGGGGCACTATATAATGAGCTTACTACTGGGGGCACTAGGGGCACTGCACATTGGGGACAACTACTGGGGGCCCTACTGGAGGCCTGCATAATGGGGTCCTCACCTGGGGCACAGGGGGTACTGCATATGGGCACCACTACAGGGGGCTGCCCCTAATCTTTATTTTTACTTTACATTAATTCCATATTGACCCGCCTACTCCCTGGCACACTTGAGGGGGGAGGGGCGCCGTAGCACGTACATGCTCCAGGCACCCAGGCTACACGCAACTCCTCTGCCAGGGCCACCTGCATGCATTTGCCCCCCAGGCTAAAAGTTGCCAGCCAGCCCCTGACTGTATTCTTGCTAGCTATAGACCCACTTCCACATCCAGCCTTACCCCCCCGTGTCCTTCCACCCGTGCCCAGTGTAGCAGTACCTTTCTGCTCATCTCCCCCCCCCCTGCTTCCAACCCCGGCGTCCACTCCTCCACTATGCCCTGTCACCACTGTTCCCCCCTTCCCACCAAGCTGCTTATTATTTCTTACCCAGCACTTGCAGCTCCCTCCAGGTGCGACACGTGCATCCAGCAGCCAGCCATGCCGCGCCTTCCTCCACTTCCCCGCGAGCGCGCAGAGAGACCCGGCACTGCCGTTATGTTTGCCCCCCCACGCATCACCTGGCAGGGGGGTCTGCATTCAGCGGGTACGGCCCGGCGGGCAGATTGCTAGGCCGCGTCTTCCTCCACCCTCCCGTGCGCGCTGGGACTCCCGGTGCGGGTGCCGGCACTGTGACCCTCCCCTTCACCACCAGCCTGGCTCTCAGGGGCTCCGCAGGTGGCCGGGCACCCCCTGCCGGGTGGCGCATGCACACCCAGCCCAGGTCTCTCCGCACTCCACGCTACCGCCAGCCCCGCCCGCCCCCAGGCCATTTTAGGTCACGTGATGGCCTCTGCTGCCTCCCACCCCATGCAATAATATTTGCCCCTTACTTGGCACCAGGGGGCCTTTGCCCACTTTCCCCCCCTTTTTGTATCCTCCCAGTGCATTTAACATGCCCAGAGGCTTCAACACCCAGCACCACCCTCCGTTTAGCATTTCCTATCCTATATGTATTTTTATTAATTTTTTGAGTGTCTAATTTACTATTTACTGTGGTCTTCTTATTAAATATTAGTATCTTTAGCGCCTGTCTATCTGTGCTTTCGACCCTCCCCTCAATGCAGGGTTGCCCGCCCTCCCCCTCCTCTGCAATGGCAACAATGGCGACACGGCCTGCACACCATCATACACCCGCTCCCAGTCACCACCCATTGGTGCACACCGTCCGCCCCCCCTCCCATAGCAACATTTGGCGCCCCAGGTTTTTCCTGTCTGTCCCCATTTCACATTTAGCCCCCTGTTCCACAGCATTTACAGCCACCCTGCATTCCAGCGCAGAATATACCCCCCTCCCACTACTCCCAGGCACGCCACCACTGTTGCACTGTCCTGTTTAGCTTAAAGAGGTCACGCCCTATGCTTCCACCTAATGTGTTTTATTTCAAGTCCTCAGGTTTCCGTATAGGAGTTTTCCATGGTTCCACAGGAGGTGTCCAGGACATTCAGAAGGTGACTCGAGTCATGGTGGGTGGCCCGCGCAGCGAGGGACAAGCGTTAGTAGGCAGTCGGTCGGAGCTGGGCCTTCATCCATCAGATCACATGAGCATATTGTTATCTTTTTGTACAGCATTTTACTTTTCTTTGCTGTGTATTAGTGATTCTTCCAGATACACTGTAGGCCCTGTCAGTTTAAGAGGTGTTTGGGCGGAATCGGTATGTTACACCGCCGGATCAAATCCCGGCAGTGCCAGGCCGACGTGGAAGGAAATCCCGATCATCCAAAAGGTAAGTATTTCCTAACCTAATCTACCCCTAACCCTCCTTCAGGGTGCCTAACCCTAACCTCCCTCCCCTGTACCTAATTCTAATCCCCCCTCTAAGTGCCTAAACCTAACCCCCCCTTTCCCCGCCATGTCCCTCGGGGGGTGCCTAACCCTAACCCTCCCTCCCCCTAGCCTAAACCTAACCTCCTTGGGGGGTGCCTAACCCTAAGTCCCCCCGGAACCCTGAACCTAACCCTCCCCTCGTGGCTGTCCGCGCTCGGCACCAGGCATCCCTTCGATCGGGATTCCGGGCGCCGGTCTCCCGGCGTAGGTTAAATAACCCTCGCCGGGATTCTGTAGTGGAGATGCCGGCGGTTGGCATAGTGACCGCCGGCATCATAAATACATACCGTTTGCGCAAACGCTTAAATGTAAGCATAAAAGCCAAAAGAGATCTAGTGCTATATTAGCAGTGTCCTGGTTGCAGCGGGGGATGGGGTCCATTGTGCAAACGCAGCTCTACTTAGGTGACTTGGGGTTAAAGTTATGGCAGTCCTGACTGTAATACTCTCATGTACTCTGGTTTCTGGGATTGGCTTAGGTAAAGCAAGTTGGTGGGCATGTTTGCCAGAACGGCGGATGCTAAATGTATGAACGGGCAGCAAGATTGGCTTAGTGGTTAGCATTCCTGCCTCACAGTACCGAGGGTTCAGGTTTGAATCCCAACAAGGTCCTATCTATGTGGAGTTTGTGCGTTCTCTCTGTGTTTGTTTCAGACAAAGGCTTTGTTAGCATTTTGGGGTCGGTTACCGTCGGTCATCCCTGATTTGGTTAGCCGGCTTGTTCATATTCGCAGTTTCATTTCGTGATCCAACGACGTGGAGTTTTTGGTTGAAGGTTACTCGCCAGTCCTGCATAACTATGGGTTTCACGTTGGCCTGGAGGCAGTACTGTCCAGCTGGTCCAAGTACCTAAAGGGCCGGGCACGGTGAGGGCTATGCGTTCATTAATGCCCAGTGCAGCAGGAAGTCGAGCGTAGGTGCATTAAATTCTGCATGCTGTGAGGTGACGGCCATCAGCCAGTAATATAGCTGCATTGGTGGTACAGGAGCGGTAAAGGGGATATCAGAACGAATAGCGAGGGGGTATTAGGTATTACATAGAGTTATGTGGTTGTTAATTTGGGTTTTCGTTTGCTTTTAACGCACAATATATATGTCATATTCCCAACAGAAATGTCAGCCCATACGCAATAGCCCAGGATTCGTTAGGAGTAGTTTAGTAGTGGAGGTTAGATTGGAGCACATGTGTGGCCCTTTATTGTCTTGCACTTCGCCGTTGGGGTTTGTACCTAGGAGGGTGACGGGCAAGTTTAGATTTATTATGCAGCTTGGAAGGGGTGCAAAGTCTTTGGAACGAGCTCACCTAAAATAAAATAATAAAAACATAAATAAATATATATATACATACATATATATAATAAAAAGGGGGATATCGTACAGTGCCGCTTTCTCTCCGTATCTTTTCTGTGTTCGGGAATTTTGAGTCACTGGATATTATTCCGTGGATAAGTTCTTTCTAGTGGGTTGTTCTGTTTACTTTTCTTTGTCGAATGTGGAAGCTCACTTTAGCAATGGTGCGTGCAAGCAGTGCCGGTTCTAGACATTGTGGAGCTCAGGGCGAAAGTTCCCAGTTGTAAAGTTCCCGGCGTATTTTTATTTTATTTTTTTCTTCCTTCTAGGTTTTTTTTCAGGGGGGGGGGGGACTCAGTGGCGCCCTCTAGTTGTCGGCGCTCCGGGCGACGGCCCTGTTAGCCCGCACCTAGAACCGTCACTGCGTGCAAGCACGTGCACGTCAGGACAGACCAATTCTTAGGTTGCTTTATCAGTAGTGGTGGCACTCTGTGTTTTTTAGTTTGAAAGAATCTCTTTTTCTTTACAGGCGTTTTGTATCGATTCTAGGCGTACCGGGTTCTCGCAACAAAATTGAGGTCTCTGTTTACACGTTTGTCCTATCTGGGGATAGATATCGACAATTTGCTTGGTCTTTGCCAATTGCCTTGGTTTAAAGTTGGTGAATTGGGGAATTATTGTGGAAGCGTCTCTAAAGCAATTGCGATCGCTTTTAGGACAAGAATGTTGATTGTAGAGTAATACCATTGGGCAGAAAATTGGCGTAGTTTGCACCACTCCATAGCCAGGGGTCAAAATCTCACCATTTTCGCTTGTCTCAGGAATTGTGGGAGGTTCTGCACGTTTGGTGGGTTATGTTTCGGGAGTTCACCGGAGTTAGAATTGACTACCTGCTCAGGTGGACAATTACAGGTTTCATTTGTTTAAGGATGCGTCTAGCTCCGTAGTTTCCGGGGAGTTATCAGTGGGGATGGTGCGCGAGAATTTGGCAGGAATCATGGATGCGGTAATATATAACTGCCAGTATGCTGTTTTTTAGAGTTTTTTACAATCACGGTTGTAGCCGAAATCTGGGCTACCAGAGTAGGATTAGTTATGCAGAGATATTTTAGGTAGTTCATGCTATCAATATTTACGGGGTTGAGTTTCCTCTGGCTTTGCATTTTTTGTTTAGGCGTTTTATCACCTCTTTGTGTGTTTGCGCATGAGCATAGATGTTTAGGGCACGTCACGTTCCGGGAGTGGAATTCGGGACAGCAGATGTGCTTGTCTCGTTGTCCATGGATCGGGTTTCGGAGGCTGGCCACCCCCTTTTTTGCTGAGATACACGGCTTACTCTGGTCGTGTTAATATCGGCTGGTTGTAGCGCCGGAAGTTAAGTAGTTTGTTTTGACGTCCTTGGCTCCACGTATGCTGAAGATTTAGATGACGGCTCGTAATGTTTAGCAAGGTTTCTTGGCTTACGAGGGTAAAGGAGGTTCGCCATTCCAGGCGTACCTGTTAGAATCATTTTGAAATGTCACGAGCTAAGTCATTGCGGAGCATCCACATTGACAGCTCCGTCTAGCGTTTTCATTTTTGGAAAGATTCCTGGTACGCCAGTGGCGAACTGATGTTTTTTTATTAGATAAGGTAGAGAGAGGTCAGGGGTGTAGCGCCTCGTTCTAAAGGATTTCACGAAGACCTATTGAGCTATCAATTGTAAAGGATCCGTTAGTCACAGGGTCGGGTATCACATTGGTTTATTAAGAGGCACAACTCTTTAATTTGGCATTGTGGTTAGCTTATTTAGTGATCGTTATAATTGGCAGGTTGTTCTCAAAGAAGATGAGTTAGACATCAACGGGTTGTTGTTTGAGAATGTAGTTTTCAGTTTAACCTATAATTGTGTCGTATTCATGGATTAATAAACTTAACTCAACTCAAGCACACCATTTCACCAATCCTAGTCAGCTTGGCCATACGTTTAATGGGTTACGGCCCCCAGGCAGTGCACGCTGGCTCATCCCCGCCACTCACACGACATTATTTAGGTTTTACTTCACAAGGGTTTTTCACAACTGTTTATTTGCTTTAGAATTGCCGCTAGATCAGTTTGGCGCACATTTTCCAGGATTGGGGCGACAATCTGCATTGCAGCTGCAGGTGCTTCTGTTGACGCCTTAAAACATTTAGGTCAATGGTAGTCGTCAGCCTACAGGTAATAGTTGCATGGCGATACGTTGCATAGTTAGTAGCGCTTCTTGCGAGTTTGTTGGGAAACCCAGGGGCCTTATGCCTACTGCTGCTAGGGATTTTGAAGGGCTTTTCAGATTTATCCTCAAAGAGGTTTTGCTGTTTTTCACCTTCAGATGGGTCACCCAACTATTGTTTTCCTTCCCTTGACTAGGCTGTTTCTCTATAAAGTGTATTAGCCTATCCGTGCGTGATTAACCCCTTTTGCAGGTTTATAGGAATGCTGTCGGGTGTGGTTCGGGGGACATTCATGTATCTATTGGTCTAATGAGCAGCCTTTAGCATTTCAGGCCCCGCATTTATTAGGTACTAATAAGAATCAGTGGTTTAGTTTTAGGGGCATGCCCTAGGGTGGCTTTTATTAGATGTTTATGAACAGCAGAAGCCAGATTTGGGACCCCGATTGGTGATACATTTGCGGGGCACTGATCGGGGTACTTGCGATTGCATTGTACTTATACTTGCTACTGGAAGGACCTGCAAATAGTATACTAGAGATGGCCAGCAGTTGGTTAGGCTGGCGGCAAAGTCTAGTCCGGTCACTAATGGATGGATGTGTTGTATTGGTACCTTTGATTGCCTTACAAGGAGAGGAGTTTTTTATAGGCACGATGGGATACACCTCACGGACGCAGTTCTAGAGGCTTATATTCAAAACATTGCAGTCTTCCTTGGGGGGCGATTATTTTCCAATGGGTGGCTCTTTGAGACGAGCTTTGGTGGGAGCAGTGCTCCTAGGCGGCCTATTATAGCGTAAGAGTACCTGGGTAGCATTTGCCTTTTGATAGCCCCAGTTGCGGGAGAAAATGAAGAAGGAGCTGTTGACATGTCACGTTCTGCTTCAGCTGACAGTGTTTTCACCAGCAGGTCTTTGCACCTCTGCAGGCTTGTGTCGGCCGGAAAGAGAGACACCACATAGGCTGCCTAGTGAAGTGGAATCTAGACGGGATTTGGAACCGGGGACACACTACCTCCATCAATTGTCTAAATCCCACTGCACTAATGGCGGATACCGGACGCACGTCTAACACCAACATAGCAGTCAAGGCCTCAGTTATACGTTTTGCTTCAGGATGACTGCTGTCGTACTTCATCCTCCTCGCTAAGGACTGTTGGAGGGTCAATTGTTTAGTAAAAGTAGTGGTGTTCCTACTTCCTCTCTGGGATGATGAACAACTCCCAGCAGCAGCAACAGCAGCAGCGGCAGCAGGAGGCGCAGCAATGCAGGATCCTCCAGAGGAATCCCGGATAGGAGAGTCAGTCATGCCAGTGACATGGCCTGCAGGACTACTTCCGACAGGGTTGTCTTAACAGCAGTGTGGGCCCTGGGCAAAGCAATGCACTGGGGCCCCTACCCACCCATTCACAGGAAAATAATTTAAATGGTCAATAAAATTAAATCCTCCTGCATGCCCATCAGATCTCCCACACATGCAGAGCGACTCTATCTGACTGGTCTGAAGCCAGTGAATGAAGTGAAACTGGGACTGAGGTGAGTACTCGTCACCGAGGGGGGGGATGGGGTGGGGGAGGTTAGATCAAAATACACCAGTGGCTTGCTTATAAAAATATCACAAATTTACCTACTGGCCGTGGCTGCATGGGGGCGGGTTGGTGGGCCCTACAAACTTCGGGCCCTTGGGCAACTGCCCAACAAGCCCAATGGAGGAGATGGCCCTGACTTCCGATCCTGACTAAGGAGGAAATTGACAAGGAGGGAGTTGACGGTGTGGTTTGCAGGCGCTTGGATACAACAGGACAACGGGATTTAGATGTCCCTGGACTGCTTACGGTCTTAGCCAAAGTTTCTGAACTTGACAGTAACTTTTTATGAACGCGCAGCAGGTGCCGTATAAGGGAGGATGTTCCTAGGTGGTTAACGTCCCTATCCCTACTTATTTCACCTTTACATATGGTACATATGGCAAGACAGTTGTTGTCCAGATTTGGATAGAAATATTGCCAGACCAAAGAGGTGGAATGTTTGGTCTTCTACCCAGGCATGACCGTGATGGGCTTTTTCATCCCACGGACAACAACTGTCTCCCCCGGAGCCTGATTTAAACAAACCACATCACCATCAGAATCCTCCTCGCCAACTTCTTCCTCAGCGCCAGCTACACCAGTATCCTCATCCAGTGACATCTTCAATTTGCATATCAGCAAGTGGACTGTGGGTGCTCCTTTCAGCACTTGCAGGGGGACGTGCAAATGGTGGAAAGAGCCACCCCGTCCAGTGCTGGGAAGGTCAGGCATCGAAACCACCACCACACTTGGACTCTCCTTGGGGATTTGTGATATCTTCTTAGAACGCACAGTTCTTTGCTGTGCTTTTGCCATCTTAACTCTTTTGATTTTTTTAGTGGGAGGAGGGCTTCCATCGTCATGTGAAGCTGAACCACTAGTCATGAACATAGGGAAAGACCTTAGCCATTCCTTGCCACTCCGTGTCGTAAATGGCATATTTGCAAGTTTACGTTTCTCTTCAGATGATTTAAATGTTTTTTTCAAGGTCATTTTCCTGAACATTGCCATTTGGGATTGTATGTGCCCTCTACTATGACATTGGGCATCGGCCTTGGCAGATGACGTTGATGGCATGTTATCATCTATGTCATGACTAGTGGCAGCAGCTTCATCACTTGGAGGAAGTGGTTCTTGATCTTTCCCTATTTTATTTTTATCGGAGAAAGTTTGGTCCTCCATTTATGTTATATTGATATATACGTGCAGCTAAGGCGCACACAAACACAGAAAATCATTTTTTATTTTTGTTGGAGACTAGTGCACTTTGTGCATTACACCACCCTTTAAGAAATGAGCCAGCCGGCCCTTTAATTATGGGACACAGGTGAACGCTTGGCACTGCTCCTTTGTTGATGCACGTGCAGCCACAGTGCACACAATTCACAAACACAGAATTTTTTTTTTTATTTTGTTTGGAGTGCCCTTTGGGGGTTACAGTACCCTTTAGCGGTCAATCCAGCCGGCCCTTTATTTATGGGACACAGGCGCACGCTTGGCACTACTTTGTTGATGCACGTGCGGCTACTGCGCACACAATTCACAAACACAAAAAAAAAAAATTTTTATTTTGTTTGGAGTGCCCTTTGGGGGTTACAGCAACCTTTAGCGGTCAATCCAGCCGGCCCTTTATTTATGGGACACAGGCGCACGCTTGCCACTACTTTGTTGATGCACGTGCGGCTACTGCGCACACAATTCATAAACACAAAAAAAATATTTTTTATTTTGTTTGGAGTGCCCTTTGGGGGTTACAGTACCCTTTAGCGGTCAATCCAGCCGGCCCTTTATTTATGGGACACAGGCGCACGCTTGGCACTACTTTGTTGATGCACGTGCGGCTACTGCGCACACAATTCACAAACACACAAAAAAAAATTTTTTATTTTGTTTGGAGTGCCCTTTGGGGGTTACAGCACCCTTTAGCGGTCAATCCAGCCAGCCCTTTATTTATGGGACACAGGCGCACGCTTGCCACTACTTTGTTGATGCACGTGCGGCTACTGCGCACACAATTCATAAACACACAAAAAAATATTTTTTATTTTGTTTGGAGTGCCCTTTGGGGGTTACAGCACCCTTTAGCGGTCAATCCAGCCGGCCCTTTATTTATGGGACACAGGCGCACGCTTAGCACTACTTTGTTGATGGACGTGCAGCTGCTGCGCACACAATTCACAAACACAAAAAAATATATTTTTTTATTTTGTTTGGAGTGCCCTTTGGGGGTTACAGCACCCTTTAGCGGTCAATCCAGCCGGCCCTTTATTTATGGGACACAGGCGCACGCTTGGCACTACTTTGTTGATGCAAGTGCGGCTACTGCGCACACAATTCACAAACACAAAAAAATATATTTTTTTATTTTGTTTGGAGTGCCCTTTGGGGGTTACAGCTCCCTTTAGTGGTCAATCCAGCCGGCCCTTTATTTATGGGACACAGGCGCACGCTTGGCACTACTTTGTTGATGCACATGCAGCTACTGCGCACACAATTCACAAACACAAAAAAATATATTTTTTTATTTTGTTTGGAGTGCCCTTTGGGGGTTACAGCACCCTTTAACAGACAAGCCAGCTGGCCTTTTACTTAAGGGACACAGGCGCACGCTTGGCGCTGCTCCTTTGGTGATGCACGTGCATCCACAGTGCACACAATTCACAAACACAGACATTTTTTTTTTATTTCGTTTGGAGTGCCCTTTGGGGGTTACAGCACCCTTTAGCGGTCAATCCAGCCGGCCCTTTATTTATGGGACACAGGCGCACGCTTGCCACTACTTTGTTGATGCACGTGCGGCTACTGCGCACACAATTCACAAACACAAAAAATTATATTTTTTTATTTTGTTTGGAGTGCCCTTTGGGGGTTACAGCTCCCTTTAGTCGTCAATCCAGCTGGCCCTTTATTTATGGGACACAGGCGCACGCTTGCCACTACTTTGTTGATGCACGTGAGGCTACTGCGCACACAATTCACAAACACAAAAAATTATATTTTTTTATTTTGTTTGGAGTGCCCTTTGTGGGTTACAGCACCCTTTAACGGACAAGCCAGCTGGCCTTTTACTTATGGGACACAGGCGCACGCTTGGCGCTGCTCCTTTGTTGATGCACGTGTATCCACAGTGCACACAATTCACAAACACAGAAAAAATATTTATTTTTTTTGCACTTGGGGGGAGCACCTCTGACGGACAGAGCACCCCCTGGACAACACTGCAGCACCCCATTATTTTGTGCCCCAAAGTTTACTTTAAGGTGAACAGTTATTTCAGCAATGCAAAACTGATTATTTCACTCTAAAATATATATATATATATTTGGAAACTCCCACAATCTTTTTGGTGCACAAAAACATTATTAGTAAAACAAATCTGTTGATTTTTGTTTGTCCTCATGGTTTCACACATGGTCAATCATTGTGCTTAGTTATTGAAAATCTACAATACCGGCATTGGCTCACACTGACGGGGATGGTGATGTGATAGCTGAGAGGAGAACCCGTCACAAGGTAGGTATAGCAGCGGTGTGGGCTGGGGGATGGAGGACAGAGGTGAGGATGGTTGGAGAGTTTGGCCAGGGTTGGACCCATCATATGACGGGTCCTAAATTACTAGTATTAGATAAAAGTGGCAAAAAGAAACCCAGCAATCTTCCTAGCAGAGCCATTTGGTGTGATACAGCAAGCCACGAATCCAGGAGAACAAAAAAATTATATCATGCTACAATAACACTGCTATTCTCTTACACCACAGTTGCAGATGATAAAGACAATTGGCCCATGTACACATGGTGATCTGAGGATCCTCTGGTGATATCATCTGAGGTTGTGAAAAGCATCTGAAAGGTTTAGGGCCATATTCAATTAGAGGCGAAAAGTCTGAGGTCGGACTTTTCGCCATCATCGCCGTTTGTTACTGGGATAAAGTATCGGGTGCGTGACCGCTTATCCCCGTATTCAATTAGGATCTGGCGAAAACGGGATCCGGCGGAAAGTTAAGTGTCAATAAGTCCCAGCAATTTTCGGGAAATCATCCTGGCACCCCCCTAAAGATGATCTGACATGGGGGATCACTGTGGGTACCCTCGATTTGGCCTGCTGAAGGTAGTCAGGGGTTTTAAATAGCCGCGGCAGGTTCATAAATGCGGCTTTGAAGAAGTGGTGAAAAATAGCACTTATTTATTTTTTGGGGGAAAAAAACTATGCCCATCAAATTTGGGGTAATGGGTGCAAGCATATTTTTAAGTCCCTAAAGTGATTTTTAAAAATTCTTCAAAAATGCATCCCCTGCTACCAGCCGCATTCTGAAAAACACCTGCCGCATACTTGGGAACTCCCCATGGATCGATTTTGCTAGTTTAGAAGTTTGTCCCCCAAAAAGTACCTTTTTTGGGTTGTTCTAAGAAACTTTTAAACAATTTTTTGACTCAGAATACTTTTAGGGGACATTACAAAGGCTGCACCCCAAAACCCCAATTCTGCAATTTTTAAACAGTGGTGAAAACGTTTTTTAACAGATTTTTCACACTTGCGAAAAGTCTTTGTAATTGAATATGGGGATAAGTGAAACAGGTGAAAATGACGTCATTGGCGATAAATTAGCACCCATAACGGGTTTTTGCAGCCTAATTGAATACAGCCCTTAGTGGCAGTATTCTTGCATCTTACCTAGATCTTCTTGATTTACAAGATCTAACGAGATCTAACAAAGATTTTAAATTACGCATTTTTAAATTGTGATTGTATAATGTCAATTATATTCATTAATATATTATTTGCAATTTGATTCTTTTACTGGATTAATTTTATTTAAGAGATAGGGGGCCTGATTCAGCAGGGGACGCACATGCAATCGCAACTGCAACCGCCTTATGGATCGCAGTTGCTAAAATAGGCTAATGCTTGCCAAAGCACAACTGACAGAAAAACGCCCCCTGCTGCCTTCTCATATCCGTCCAATGTGTAAATATCGGTACCATCGGCGCACATCGGGCAGTCACGCCGCATTTACAACAAGTCTGACCAGTTGAAAACACTGCCACGCACGCAGAGAGCTCTCCTGCTGCCTATGCAATCGCAGCAGCTAATTTATGCACGCCCATGAAACAGCGTTCAAACGGACAGACGTGCCTGCATTTTTACGAACTCCCCCCCGTCACCCACCCAAACGCTGACAGCCTGTCACTCACTGTGTGATGGATTCCTCTGAGCGTCCGCAATGCAATGTGATCGCCAGGAACGCACAGTGCGGCTTATACGCAATGCACCATGGCAAACAATCGCTCAATCTGCATCTGTTCGCTACTGCATCAGGCTCAGAATTAGGAGTGTGGTATTTTTTCTTTTTGTAAAATAACCTAGAGACTCAGAGGCACCTTTGTTATAAAGAGGGAAGACCCCTTATTCAAGCTATAGAACAACAAGAACTGTCTTACAGCCAATGGTAGGTCCTGGCTGCCCCAAGATAAGCCCCTAGTGCCTGTGTCTCCACCACCAGCTGTTATGCCAAGCCTTCTGATGCCACTACCGGCCACGCCAAGAGGAACTCCAGGTCGGGGTAGGTGCATCAACTGGGCAACAGTTGGTAATATGCAGTAAGAGTTCCAGCATTCCTCACTGACTGCCATCGTTGTACATGATGAAATGTTTATCAAGGTCCACATAATCCAACACTGACAATCTGGTGAGGACCTCCTTCAGGAGGATGAAAGCAGCTTCCCAAGACAACAACCTGCCCTTTATCTCGGTGTTAATGCTAAAAAGAAGATAATAAATGGTATAAATAAAGTGTTCTTTCTCAATAACAAAGAGAGCAGTTGTTTTAACAAGAATGTCAGAAACGTGGAATTTAGGAGCTGTGTTCCTGGACTGGGCCTTGGATCTGTATTACTTGGCGCAGACGCTCGCTGGAGGAGACTTGGCTTAATGAAGTTTCTCCGCATGAGAGGGTGCAGCGAACTGACAGGAGTTTGAGGAATGCGGCAGTAACGTGGTAGCTAGGAAGCTACGTGGAGCGGCTGGATAGCCGTGGGTAGACGTTGGCAGCTGAGTGGCTACGTGGAGCGGCTGGATAGCCGTGGGTAGATGTTGGTAGCTGAGTGGCTACGTGGAGCGGCTGGATAGCCGTGGGTAGACGTTGACAGCTGAGTGGCTACGTGGAGTGGCTGGATAGCCGTGGGTAGACGTTGGTAGCTGAGTGGCTACGTGGAGCGGCTGGATAGCCGTGGGTAGACGTTGGTAGCTGAGTGGCTACGTGGAGCGGCTGGATAGCCGTGGGTAGACGTTGGTAGCTGAGTGGCTACGTGGAGTGGCTGGATAGCCGTGGGTAGACGTTGGTAGCTGAGTGGCTACGTGGAGCGGCTGGAGCGCAGTGGGAAGGCTTGCTTAGCTAAACTAAGAAATTAGTTGCACTGGCAACTTGTGTGAGCATTGGGGATCCTTTTATAGTGGACACTGGAAGCTGACAGGCTGAGAGAGAAGGAGAAGGCTCCTCATTGGTGGTAATGGGGTCATATGGGCAATCCAAGATGGCCGCGCCCATGGACTGGAGGACAGCGCTTCCTGGAGGTAGTCAGCGGGGACCAGCGGTCAGCAGGAGCCGGCGTGGGAGCAGCACAGCAGCGGGACCCTCCAGAGGACAACAGCGGAGACTGCCTTGGAAAAAGAGGAAGGAGCATACAGCGCGGGAGCCGGAAGACAGCGCGGGTCAGCGCCCGCACAGGTAAGCGACGGGGTCTGATTCTGGGGTCTCCAGGCCGGCGTGTGACAGTACCCCCTTCTTCAAGAGTGGCCATCGGACACTTCCTTGGTTTATGAGGAAATTTCATATGGAATGCTTTGACCAGACGGGGTGCATGGACATCGGAGGCATTTATCCAGATTCGTTCCTCCGGACCATAATTCTTCCAGTCGATGAGGTATTGAAGACGGTTGTATCGACAATGGGAATCTAAGATTCTGTCAACTTCGAACTCCTCTCCCTGCTGTGTTTGAACACTAGATGCTTTAGGCAGGACCTTCTGAAATCGGTTTAAGACTAGTGGTTTTAAAAGAGAAATATGGAAAGAACTTGGAATGCGAAGAAATGGAGGAAGCTTTAACTTGTGAGCCACAGGATTCAAGACTTTGATGATTGGGAATGGACCAATGAATCGCGGAGCAAATTTCATCGAGGGTACTCGGAGTCTTAGGTTTCGGGTAGAGAGCCAGACCATATCCCCAGGTTGGAAATTTGGAACCGCTCGTCTTTGGCGGTCAGCAAATCTCTTGTACCGGGCTGACGTTTTAGTCAGAGAGGAACGAACCTTTTCCCAGATGTTGGAGAACCGTTGAAGGGACATTTTGGCTGCAGGCACATCTAATGTTGGAAGAAGAGGGAAATCTGGCACTCGAGGATGTTGACCAAAAACTGTAAAAAAAGGAGTTGAACTGGTGGACTTGTGATAATGATTATTGTGGGCAAATTCGGCCCAAGGAAGAAGTTCAATCCAGTAATCTTGGGAGGATGAGACAAAAGAGCACAAGAACTGTTCCATGTCTTGATTGACCCTTTCGGTCTGACCGTTGGTCTGGGGATGATAAGCAGTAGAAAATTTGAGTTTTACCTGAAGGGCTGAGCAGAGTGACCTCCAGAACTTCGCTACCAACTGTACTCCCCTGTCGGAGATGATCTCTTGAGGAAGGCCGTGGAGCTTGAAGATCTCTTTTATAAAGCTCTGGGCGAGTAGAGGTGCAGACGGAAGCCCAGTAAGTGGTACGAAATGAGCCATTTTAGAAAAGCGATCCACGATAACCCAAATTGTGTTGTGGCCCCGAGATGGAGGAAGATCAGAGATGAAATCCATAGATAGGTGAGTCCATGGCTTAGATGGAATTGCAAGAGGTTGGAGTTGACCGTGTGGATCCCGCCGAGGTATCTTGTGTTGGGCACATTTGATGCATGAAGACACATAAGACCTGACATCCTTTTTCATCGAAGACCACCAATAGGACCACTGGATAAATTCTAGGGTTTTATCCATACCCAAGTGACCAGAGAACCGGGAAGCATGAGCCCAATGCAGTAACCTCTTGCAGAGTTCCGGAGCAACAAAAGTCTTCCCAACCGGGGGTATAGAAGATAATTGGGTAGAGGCGAAGAAAGCTGAATTCAAGATTGTTTGGGGCTGTTCCATGGGTAGATCAGGGTCGCTCGTCATGGAACGGGAGAGTGCGTCGGCTTTGAGGTTTTGTGAACCGGGGCGATAGGAGACTTTGAAGTTAAATCTGGAGAAAAACATTGCCCACCGGGCTTGACGAGGGTTCAAGCAATTTGCAGATTTAAGATAAAGGAGGTTCTTATGGTCAGTAAAAATGGTAATGGGGTAATGAGCTCCTTCTAGAAGATATCGCCATTCTTCGAGGGCTAGTTTCATGGCGAGTAACTCTTGATCTCCAATGGTGTAGTTCTTTTCTGCAGGCAAAAACTTCCGGGAAAAGAAACCACAGGGATGAAGTTTTTCATCTTTAAATCGCTGGGAGAGCACTGCACCGACACCTTCAGAGGATGCGTCCACCTCCAGGATAAAGGGCCGGGTGGAGTCTGGTTGCTTTAAGTTGGGAGCGGAGATGAAGGCTTGCTTAAGAAGTTGAAATGCAGAGGTAGCTTCGACGGGCCATATAGTTGGATCTGCTCCCTTGCGGGTGAGGGCTGTAATCGGAGCTACCAGAGTCGAGAAACCTTTTACAAACTTGCGATAATAGTTGGCAAATCCTAGGAATCTTTGTATGGATTTTAAGGAAGAAGGAAGAGACCAATCGAGAATGGCTTGTAGTTTTGACGAATCCATTTGAAGGCCTGTTCCGGAGATGATGTATCCCAGGAATGGTACACTTGAGACCTCAGACACTTCTCTAATTTGCAAAACAGTTGATTGGACCGCAACCACAGAAGGACTTGTTTGACCTGGTCTCGATGAGTTTGGAGGTCTTGAGAAAAAATCAAAATGTCATCTAAGCAAACGACCACACACTTGTACAAGAGGTCCCGGAAGATTTCATTGACGAAAAACTGGAAGACGGCCGGAGCATTACAGAGGCCGAAGGGCATAACGAGATACTCGTAGTGCCCATCCCTGGTGTTGAAGGCTGTTTTCCATTCATCGTCTGGACGGATACGAATTAAATTATAGGCTCTACTTAGGTCGAGTTTGGAAAAAACTGTGGCTCCCTTGACTCTATCAAATAACTCTGTAATGAGAGGAAGAGGGTAGTGATTCTTAATAGTTATTTCATTAAGACCCCGGTAGTCAATACACGGGCGCAAGCCACCATCTTTCTTTTTTACAAAGAAAAATCCAGCCCCTGCTGGAGACGTGGAAGGTCGAATGAAGCCTTTACTTAAGTTTTCCGTAATGTACTCCGACATGGCCTGAGTCTCAGGGAGAGATAGAGGGTAGGTTCGGCCTCTAGGAGTATTCTTCCCGGGAATCAGATCTATGGGACAGTCCCAATCACGATGGGGAGGTAACAGGTCTGCGCTCTGTTTGCTAAAGACGTCCTGAAACCCATCGTAGGCTTTGGGCAAGTCTGTAGAATCCCGTACAACGGAAGATCTGATAGGTATTACCCGCTGAAGGCAGCCTTTGAAGCAATTGGAACCCCAGGAGGTTATTTGCATGGTGGTCCAATCGATTTGTGGTGAATGTCTCTGTAGCCAGGGTAATCCGAGGACTAAAGAATGAGAGGCTTTGGGAATCACTAGGAAGGATAGTTATTCGGAATGGAGCACCCCAATGGTAAGTTTAAGTGGTGTTGTACGATGGGTGATGGTTCCACTAGAAATGCGACTACCATCGATGGCGGTTAAAGTGATGACTCGAGGCAACGCTTCCATGGGGATTTGATGCTTCTGGACAAAGTCAGTAGTGACAAAGTTCTCTGCCGCTCCGGAATCCAGGAGAGCTAATACAGCTTTGGAACCTCGAGGACACTTTAAATGAGCCTGGATGGTGGAATCAGACTTCCTTTGTGATTCAATGGCAACTCCTAACTTAACCTCTCTTTCATAAGTTAGGATGAGGCGTTTCCCGGACGAATGGGACAAGTTTTAACTAAATGTTGAGGAGATCCGCAGTACATACAGAGGTTCTGCCTCTGCCTTTTCTGCCGCTCCTGAGCCGATAAATGAGAGTGGTTGACCTGCATGGGTTCTTCGCCCAGAGGAGGAGAGGGTAAGCGGGAAACTGGACGTGGCCTTCCACGATCAAATCTGCCTCTTTCCAAGGCGCGCTCCCTGTGACGGAGATCCACCTTGTTGCAGAGAGAGATTAACTCATCCAAACTGGTTGGAAGGTCACAGGAAGCTAGGTCGTCTTTGAGCCTTTCAGAAAGGCCACTCCAGAAGGCAGCGATGAGGGCATCCTCTTTCCAATTGAGTTCTGAAGCCAGTCCGGAACTGGACTACGTATTGGCCGACGGTCCTGCTGCCCTGACGGAGGCGTAGAATATCAGCTGATGCGGAAGTGGTTCTTCCGGGTTCATCAAAGATTTTGCGAAATGCAGCAACAAATTCGGGGTAGTTGGAGAGCAGGGGATCCAACTTCTCCCAAAGGGGCGAGACCCAATCGAGTGCTTGGCCAGAGAGTAGAGAGATGATATATGCCACCCTGGTTCTGGCCATCGGAAAGTTGGCGGATTGTAGCTCGAATTGGATTTCGCATTGGTTTAAAAAAACCCTGCATAATTTGGAGTTGCCATCAAACTTGCTCGGAGGGGAGAGCTGAAGACGAGCAGGAGGTAGAACCGGAGGAGCAGGTGACACCACAGGAGGAGAGGCGGCTTGGGAGCCAGCGGGAGCGGGATGAGCCAGTAAGGACTGAATGTTGTCCAGGCGTGACAACATATCTTGGATAAATTGGATCAGCTGAACCTGAGAGGTCTCTTGTCTTTCCAGACGGGATAGTACATCCTGCGAGTCTTCTACCCCAGATCCTTGACCACTTGCCGAGTCAATCTGGCCAGTGCAAACTGTCACAAACGTGGAATTTAGGAGCTGTGTTCCTGGACTGGGCCTTGGATCTGTATTACTTGGCGCAGACGCTCTCTGGAGGAGACTTGGCTTAATGAAGTTTCTCTGCATGAGAGGGTGCAGCGAACTGACAGGAGTTTGAGGAATGCGGCAGTAACGTGGTAGCTAGGAAGCTACGTGGAGCGGCTGGATAGCCGAGGGTAGACGTTGGTAGCTGAGTGGCTACGTGGAGCGGCTGGATAGCCGTGGGTAGACATTGGTAGCTGAGTGGCTACGTGGAGCGGCTGGATAGCCGTGGGTGGACGTTGGTAGCTGAGTGGCTATGTGGAGCGGCTTGATAGCCGTGGGTAGATGTTGGTAGCTGAGTGGCTACGTGGAGCGGCTGGATAGCCGTGGGTAGACGTTGGTAGCTGAGTGGCTACGTGGAGCGGCTGGATAGCCGTGGGTAGACGTTGGTAGCTGAGTGGCTACGTGGAGCGGCTGGATAGCCGTGGGTAGACGTTGGTAGCTGAGTGGCTACGTGGAGCGGCTGGATAGCCGTGGGTAGACGTTGGTAGCTGAGTGGCTACGTGGAGCGGCTGGATAGCCGTAAGTAGATGTTGGTAGCTGAGTGGCTACGTGGAGCGGCTGGATAGCCGTGGGTAGATGTTGGTAGCTGAGTGGCTACGTGGAGCGGCTGGATAGCCGTGGGTAGACGTTGGTAGCTGAGTGGCTACGTGGAGCGGCTGGATAGCCATGGGTAGACGTTGGTAGCTGAGTGGCTACGTGGAGCGGCTGGATAGCCGTGGGTAGACGTTGGTAGCTGAGTGGCTACGTGGAGCGGCTGGATAGCCATGGGTAGACGTTGGTAGCTGAGTGGCTACGTAGAGCGGCTGGAGCGCAGTGGGAAGGCTTGCTTAGCTAAACTAAGAAACTAGTTGCACTGGCAACTTGTGTGAGCATTGGGGATCCTTTTATAGTGGACACTGGAGGCTGACAGGCTGAGAGAGAAGGAGAATGCTCCTCATTGGTGGTAGTGGGGTCACATGGGCAATCCAAGATGGCCGCGTCCATGGACCGGAGGACAGCGCTTCCTGGAGGTAGTCAGCGGGGACCAGCGGTCAGCAGGAGCTGGCGTGGGAGCAGCACAGCAGCAGGACCCTCCAGAGGACAACAGCGGAGACTGCCTTGGGAGAAGAGGAAGGAGCGTACAGCGCAGGAGCCGGAAGACAGTGCGGGTCAGCGCCCGCACAGGTAAGCGACGGGGTCTGATTCTGGGGTCTCCAGGCCGGCGTGTGACAAAGAATCAGTATTTAATTAAAAAAAAATGCACACATGAACATATGGATCTAGAAGTACTTTATTATTATTATATAATAACACAATATACACTCTTATACATTTTGATACATATTTCAATCTCCAATGATAGTTGGTGTATAGGAAGTGCAAAAATAAGAAGAATCCATCTTGCATAAGCCCAATTAGGAGCAGCCAATTTATGTCTTTGTTTGATAAGAAGACAGAGGGCCTGATTCAGACCTAGATGCGGCCGCTCGCTCCCAGCATATGTAAATTCAGCTGTGACGTCAAGGCAGGCGCTCGCATGGCAAGGCATAAGCACACCCACTATGTCTTGGCGAGTGATCTCTTTGTGTCTATAGACGCCAACCAGCCTGTCTTTAGCCGCCCACTAGCATACGTCATCTCCAGGAAGTATATACAACCATCGGTACATCGGGTTCCAACGGAACTGACCGCAGCGCTTATGGTTGACTGTACCCTACCGCAAGCACTGCGAGCACTTCAGCGTATAATTCAACCAGGTGACGTGTACTATGATGCTGCCGGTAATTATGCACGCCTCTGAAACGGCGTTTAAACACTCGGGCACGCCTGCGTCCGCAACTCCACTCCCACTTTACTACTGCCCTGCCCCTGTTACCACCCACAAACGGCCTCTCCTGTCACTCATTCCTCTGGACTGTCTTTGCAGGGTGAGCGAGCGTATCCCAATCGCTCGTACTAGTTTGCGCACCTGCACTGCGAACTATACGCATGCAAACATCGCCAGCAACGAGTGATCGCTTGCTAGCGAGCAGGTCTGAATCAGTTCCAGAGTCCAATAGCCGAGAAACTATGTGTACCCTTGTCTCCAAAGAATAACGCCAGTTGTAACATAGAACTCCACCTCCCTCTTAACAGCCACAATATCCAGACAAACAGCCCGTAGGGTATTGCGGTATTGCAAAGCACAACGGGGACTTGGGAGGAGTACTTCCATCTCCCTCATTTGGATCTTACTGCTCCCTTGATTAATGTCAGTGCTGGCTGTGCTCGCCCCGCTCTCTCGATTTTATAGGGCACGCTGGTGATGTGAAGTGAAGTCACTCTCCGGGAGGGAGTATAGTATAGTGAATAGTCTTATTTCTCCGGCTGGTAGACAAAAGGTTTTTTTATATGGGCACCTATAAGGTTCTCACAGGCAGGTACAAGCAGACGGAACTTCCCTATTCTTTTATCGTTATTATTACTACCTGATTACTGACCTTGATTTATTTATATGTTTATAAACATTTCTTATTTACCATAATGAGCTGGAATAATAATGATAATAATAATAATAATAATAATAATAATAATAATAATAATAATAATAATAATAATAATAACAATATAAATAAGAAAAATAAGAAAATCAAAACTTTTTTACTACATGGACTGTAATGACAGGACTTAAAAACATTAATTGTTTGTGCTGTAATTCCTGAAATCCACTTGAGGAGAGCTAAAATTCAGTAACAGATGTAACGGGTTTGCAGAACAAATAATTTAACATGATTTGGTAGATTTTCCTGGAATCGGTATGAATTATCCCGACAGCGGCTGGCCGACATGGCTGAAAATCCCGATCGTCCCAAGGTAAGTATTTACTAACCTAACCTCCCCCCTAACCCCCCCTTAGGGGTGCCTAACCCTAACCTTCCCCCCAGTGCCTAACCCTATTCCCCCCTCTAAGTGCCTAAACCTAAACCCCCCTTCCCCACCGCCTAAACCTGGTGCTTAACCCAACTTCCCAGGGGGGTGCCTATCCCTAAGTCCCCCCGGGAGCCCTAAACCTAACCTTCCCCCCCGCGGCTGTCTGCAGTGGCATACGGCATCACTTCGACCGGGATGCCGGGCGCCGGTCTCCCGGCGTTGGTAAAATGTAAGGCGTCTAGATTTAGACGCCTGTCATTTAACCCTGGCTGGGATAAAGCAGTCGGGAAGCCGGCTATCGAGATTATGTCTGCCGGCTTCCCGACTGCATACCAATTTTTCCATATCTTAATTTACCTCTGACTCTTTTTGCTTTGTTATCTACCATAATATGATATATTGATTTATTTATTTATTTTCATTTTGCAAAAAAATAATTTGAATGTTTTAAATTATAATAGATTTGTAGCTGATATTTTAAGGTAATGTCTTTAGCATAACAACAGTATACTTAGGAAGAGGAAACAATAAACTACAAATAAGGTACTGATCTCATAGAAGCAATAAGTATTGGCATGGCAGAGATATCAATCTAGACACGTGAAATAAATTAAATCAAGGACATTTATTTACTAACAATGTATAATTTACAATAAAAATCTATTATGCTAAAGAGGAGAAAACAATAAACTACAAAATAAGGTACTGCACTCATAGAAACAATAGGTATTTGCATGACAGAGATATCAATCAAGAGACATATGAAATAAATCAAATTAAGAACATTTAACTACTTACAATGTATAATATACAATAAATATGTAGAATTGCTGAAGCTTTATCGAAGAATGGTATCACTATGGACTCCTTATATACCTAATCTAGGGACTTGTTCTTAATACTCAACTGACTTGCATCTGTTCTTTGTGTCTTAATTGTCTAATTTGTAACAATATATAAAACCCTAAGTCCCCCCGGTGGTGCCTAACCCTAACCCCCCTTTCCCGCACCCTAAACCTAACCCTCTCGGGGAGGTGCCTAACCCTGACCTCCCTCTAGTAGTGCCTAACCCTAACCCACCCTTTCCCTAGCCTAACCCTCCACGGGGAGTGCCTAACCCTAACCCACCCTTTCCCTAGCCTAACCCTCCCCGGGGAGTGCCTAACCCTAACCCACCTTTTCCCTAGCCTAACCCTCCCTGGGGAGTGCCTAACCCTGAGTCCCCCAAGGAGAGCCTAAAACTAACCCTTCCCCCCGTGGCTAACAGCTAACAGTCCCTGCCTACCTTCG
The DNA here is from genome assembly GCA_031769625.1 of Taudactylus pleione. NCBI lineage: Eukaryota > Metazoa > Chordata > Amphibia > Anura > Myobatrachidae > Taudactylus > Taudactylus pleione. The sequence continues at coordinate 1,282,104 of JAUIMM010000358.1, forward strand.
TTCGGGATGCCGGCTGTCGGGATATCAGCATCTGGCTAAAGATAGGCATTGGGATTTAGACGCCTATCTTTAGTACCAGGTCAGACTTCCAGCGTCGGGATTCCTACGGCCGGCATTCCGGGAGGCGGTAAGTTAACTGCATCCCGGTAGCCAGCTTAGATAAAGTAGTGGTATAGATATCTATCTGTTTTGAATGTATTCAAAGGTACTTGATGTACGTTTAGTGCCATTCATGGCAGAAATTGGACCTTTTTAAACGGAAAACAGATCTGATGAAAATGTAACACAATTAGAGAGATGAAGAAAATGTAAATTCCTTATTGTGTACACATGAAAATCGTTTGGATGTAGAATCAATATTCTGTGTTTCATACTGCTGACACCACTGGCAACCTGCACTGCCAGCACACTTGTACTGAGGACCCAGCTGGCACCCCCGTTCTGCCGTCACCTCCGGCACCCTGCACTGAGGACACTGCCAGCACCCCCACACTGCTGCCCCACGTACTGAGGCCACCATCAGCAACCCCACACTGCTGACACTGCCGACACTCCCCCAGTGAGGACACCACTGGCACCCCCGCACTGCCGACACTGTCAGCACCCCTGCACTGAAGACACTGCCGGAACCCCCCGCATTGCCATCCCACGTACTGAGGGCACCGTCAGCAACCTCGCACTGCTGACACTCCCACACTGAGGACGCCACCGGCACCCCCGCACTGCCGACACTGTCAGTATCCCTGTACTGAGGACACCACTGGCACTCTCGCATTGAGAACACCACCAGCACCCCACACTGCCGACACTGCTGTCACAGTAAGTGCACTATTGGTGTATCCAACCCACACTGTATAACACACTGTATCCCTTTATTCAATCCACTCAGTATCCAAACTGCACTGTATCTGACCTGCACTGTAACCGACTCACACTGTATCCTACACTATATCCGACCTGCACTGCATCCAAACCACTATGTATCCCGCACTGTATCCGACCCGCACTGTATTCAACCCTCACTGTATCCGGCCTGAACTGTATCCTGCACTGTATCCGACCTGCACTGTATCCCACACTGCATCTGACCCTCACTGTAACCAACTCACACTGTATCCAACCCACACTGTATCCAACACTATATGCGACCTGCACTGCATCCAACCCACTATGTATCCCGCACTGTATCTGGCCTGCACTGTACTCAACCAACACTGTATCCAACCTGCACTATAAACTGCACTGTATATGACCCGCACTGTAACCGACTCACACTGTACCCTGCACTGTATCCGACCTGCAGGGTATCCAATCCACACTGTGTCCCGCACTGTATCTGACCCGCACTGTATCCAACCTGTACTGTATCCAACCCATACTGTATCTGACCTGCACTGTATATGACCTGCACTGTATGCGACCCGCACTGTGGGCCTGATTCTAAAAAAGGGGCCGGATATTTAAATTGAGCGCTCGCTCTTTGCGGTGTGTTGACGCCTCTATGTCTGAGCGAGCGTTCGAAAAATGCGCTCGCTATTTTGTAAAGACGCCCCTTTGCCGTTCGCATCACACGTCATTTCCTGTATTTATAAGATTAATCGGGAACATCGAACTGCTCGCAGTGCTTGTGGTAGGATTTTCTTACCGCTATCACTGCGAGCAGTTCAGGCTAAAAGACAACCAAGTGACATGGTCGATGACGCTCCTTTACTAATTATGCACTCCCATTAAACGCCCTTTTGACCATTAGGCACGCCTGCGTTCGGATCTCCACTCCCCCGTTTTCAAGTACCTTCCCCTGTTACCACCCACAAACGGTACATTCTGTCACTCAAATTAGCAGCCCCTCGCTGTTTTACGAGCGCACGATTTCCGACTGCAATGACTGTTTTGCGCATGCGCATTACGACACATACGCATGCGCAGTTGTGGGAACATCGCTCAGAGCGAACAAGCGGCCGCTTACGAGAGGCTCTGAATCAGGCCCTGGATCCGACCTGCACTGTTTCTCACCTGAGGTATGGAATGCTGTTTTAATGGTTGGGGAGATTTTGGGGAACAGCTCAACAAAAAGGCTGACTGATCTGGGCTTTACATGGGCACAAAGTGCCAGTCATCGGTGGCCCAGTGACCCCAGGAGGAAAATACAGATTGGGCAGTGCAAATTGGCATGTGCTGGGGGCATGTGCACTTGTGTAGGGGGCATTCATATCTGCTGTTGTTATTTTTACATAGTTTAGGGTTTTTTTGTTTGCTGCTTGTTAACTAATGGTGCATACACACAGTCAGATTTCCCTGGTCGATTTGAACAATAACAATATCGATATATCCTTATCAATCAAATCGACCAGTTTCTGGGGCCAGATTCAGACCCGGTCGCAAGCGCATAGTGCTCGCAAGCGGGTCAATGGTGGCCCAGTGCGCACGCGTGGGCCCCGGAATGAGTGCAAAAAGCACTCGCTCCGTGGCTCACTACAAAAGGGGCGGCTGTCGATGTTGATCGACAGCTCGCCCCATTTTGTTGGTGTCGCGGCGGGGTGGCTTCACAAATGGAGGCATTCCCATGAGAACACCTGCCGTTTGTGGGCGGCCCCACTGACATCACCAGTGATGTCAGTGGGAGACCTTCCAGCTCTATTAGATCCAGAAGCTCTCTGGGGCTTGCGGCCATGAGACCCTACCACAAGGGTCTTGTCACAAGCCCGATGGTTGTGATGGTCTTGACCATCGCGACCATCATCCTGGCCACTCGCAATAGCTGTGGGTGGTCACCCAAAGCTATGCGAGTGGCCAGGAGGCCACTCCAAAAAAAAAAAAAAAAAACGCCCTGATTCAGAGCGAGCGCTCTTTCAGAGCGTCCGTCACTGAATCAGGCCCTCAATACAATTAGCTCAAACAATTATACAGAAATACAAGGTATAGTCAATACATTACGCAGGCACTCTGGATCCAGATTTCTGGCATCAAAGGTGAAGCCTCCGTCAAAAGAAAGAATTTGATGACTAACTACTGAATACAGAGCGCCTGAATGTATACCCTTACAGAGAGCAGGCAATACAATAGAAATGAGTTGGCATAATCCCATTGGTTCTTCTTCTTGGTTCTTCTGTCATAGGTCAGTTTGTACAATGGTAGTTCAGCCCTCCAATGGCTCTTTGTGTGTGTATTAACTAATCAATAGACACTACATACAGAATGCATTCTTCTAACCAATAATTTCCTATATTCCATAACCATCGAACGCAAGATGCGACTCCCTTGCTAATAGATTCAGATATCTGGAAATAAACAGTGTGTCAGTTTAGTACCAAACATGCCATGTCTATCATGTTGTATACCATTAATATCAAACACATAAATTTTACATCATAATTAATAACTTTAATATAAACCATAATGTGCAGGAACCTTTTATGACTGCGTGTATATTTATGATAAATTGTAAGCATGCGGTGTGTGTCTTCATGCTGCGTAAAAGGTGCGCTGTGTGTTTCTATTTATAATTGCAATTATATATATAAATATATATATATATATGTGCATGCATTGTGGATACCCATGTGATCGTTTAAGTGTATATATATACATATATATATATGTATACATATATATATATATGCATACATATATATATGTATATATATATATATATATATATATATACATTCACACATATATATATATCTATACATATATATCCTCAAACTGGTTATTATTTATTTTACTTCTGTCTGAACTAAAATAATGACAGACAATGGGGTTTTGTCCTGTTCATAGATGGGGCAAGCTTTGGCAAACAATCTGATAATTTTAACAAAAGGCTCTCCAGAATACAACTGTTAGTTCTACTAAACTACATCAACATTGGATACAAGGCCTACAATTGTTAAACGATGGCTAAACGTCTGACCATTGTTTCCAAATCTATATTCAGGACACTTCAATTGTGCATATCAGTGTCTGGGTTACATTTCAATTGCCACAGACATACAGTGTATATATTTGAAGTAAACACTCACAGTATCTTTGTGTATTCTTTATTATTTGTCACAGACATGTCTACAAGACAAGTCTGTCATCACTGAATATATGAAGTATTTAAATATATATATATATATATATATATATATTTATATGTGTATCCGTGCGTATGGGGTATGATAGGATTTTAAACAGTATGCAGTGGTAATGCGATCGCACAATGCTACTAATAGCATATTAGAATCACACACCATGGTTTCATGCTGACGACGTAAGATGGCGTCGTCAGAGGCAACCTAAAGTGGCGTTGCTCGATATTCATTTTAAGATCTGGTCTCAGCCAATCATCCGGCTTCAACACCTTCAAACGACCAAATGATGGTCGATGCGCGGACATGGATGGCCGATATCGATATCGACTATCGTCCATGCATGCAGACCAACCTGGTTGATATCGACTAGGTTAGCCTGTTTACTATAGGGACCGGCGATAGTTATCTGATCGTCTCCAAGTCTGACCGTGCGTACCCTCCATAAGACTAATTGTTTTGAGCAAGGATATTCCACACACGATTTTTAGTAAATATCTGTGCTGGACTGTTTTCTATTGAATGTACTTGTGAGTTGGTTTGATTGGTTATTGATAATACATTACTAATTTGGAAAACATTTGTAAACAGAAATAACAGAAAGCAAATCTAGTATATCTTAATTATGTTAACCTAACTTAGGCGATCCAATCGAACAGTCTATAAGGCATGACAATTGTACATGGATGTACAGAGAGTCTCACATTTTAGGAACCAGACTCTATATACAATACATGGTATTTATACCAAATATTGATATCATTGTGATGTGTGATAGTACTGTAATGAAACGGAACCTAACACTGATCTAATGGTCCAAGGAACTCTGAAGCTGCATACACACACAACAATTTTGTAAATGAACGATTTTAGTGAATTTTTCCCTTGAAAAAATGAATGAAAATCGTTTACTAAAATCGTTTATTTACTAAATGTAATGAACGATTTTTTTGAACTACAAACAATTTCTGCATATTCCCTTAATGAAAATCGTTGAGTTGGTCAGTCTGACTTAACTACAAACTACAAACGTGAATGCGCATGAACGATAATCGTTCATCGTTTTAACTCAGAAAGTGAGCGATTTTTTCAATGATTGAACGATAAACTGTATCGTTATCGATAATCGTTCAAAAATCGTTGTGTGTGTGTGTAATACCCTGCAGGTGTATGGTATCACTTAAAGACCTGTCCCAGCCACAGATAATACCCAGCCATTGTAGACTATTATTGTACAGGTGTTTCTGACCATCTGGCCATCTCATAAGAGATGACATTTCCTTGGCCATTTTGGAAAAGGGAGTGGAAGCCTGTGACATTTTTAATAAAGTTGATTTAAAAAAGAAAAACAACAGTTGGAGAGAGCAGAGTGGCGGGCAGCAGGCTGAAATGGCAGTAGGAGGAGGAGCTGGGAGAGGGCGTGGCCATTACACATGAGGGGGCGTGTGCTCAGAGTGTGGCTCCTGCACAGAAGCAGAGGAAACAAGCTACAGCAAAAGAGTGGCTGGGACTTGTAGTGCCACAGTCTGTTTTTCGTGTTATTAACACAAAGCAAACATGTTCCAGTAAGCTGTGCCTACCTTCCAGAGGGGAAGCTGCATCCTAAGATCCTGCCGCAGATTTGGTGACAGAAAGACATTTATCACGTACACAAGCAGTCGCTTTGTGGCATGGATATAACAGCTATTAGCTCATCAACAGCGCTGCAACAATACTGTTTAAGTAAAAATTAATTTTGTGCATGAATGCAACTACGGGCCCCAACGTGTACACACAGGAACTCAAATGTGACCTAGATCTGCAGGTATTATAGTCAGTGTTAGTTAAGTCTGTAGTAATATTGTTATTTTAGACTTATCGCGCAGAACCAGATAATTAATTATTAAAGTGAGGTTGTGCGTATTGATACTTGTATTGAACGTTATGTGTGAACTACTTAATTGATTAATTTAAGTCAAACTGACCCATTCCAGTCACCGTTTGGTGTCGTTACTAATAAATGCAAGAATTATTAGAATACATTTTTGCTGCAATTCTGTTTGTGTCTGTGATATGAGTTGAGAGTTGCACCAAAGGAATAACTAAGAAGACTGATCCACCACTGAGGTAACTCCAGCTTTCTCCCGCACTTTAACGTTACTATTCTCTCATTTTCGGGGTATTACATGTGTATGCACCTTAACTCTGGTGCACAGATGGATAAATCGCCACATGTGCATAATTCAAAGTGGCAAAAATTCTATTGCATTAAACAAACTATTACAAAAAACAGCAACGCACATGGGCTGTAAGTAAATGAACAGGTTATAAAAGGACCTATTGAATTGATGTCATTTGCAACTAATAACCTAACGTGGACTACATATATAATTTATTATATAGACCTAATCTAATTGAACTGATGTATGAGATGTAACCCTATTAGTATAAATGATATACCTGAATCTAATTCAAGAAAAGGATTCAAAATCAATATTGTAATTAAGACCTGCTGTAAAAAGGGTTTGAAGACGAAATATTCAGAGGGTTTCTTTTAGCACATAAACTTTTAAACCTTTCTACCCCTCTTTTGGTGTTAACTATGTTAGTAGCCCTACAATAGATGGACCTCTAGGATCTCCGTTGTGGCAAAGTGGAAAATGTGTGCTGTTAATAATTCTTTAAAATATTGAAACAATGTACACAAAACCTGGTCTTGGGTAAAAGGAATTTTAAACATAAAACATATATTTGTAAAAAATAATCAATAAACTGTAACAAGTTTGATGTGAGGGATCCTATAACAGAAATAATTGGGGTGCAATGAGTGATTTGTGAATTTTAGGAATGTGAATAGAAAAGTAGGCATGATAGGGAATTCTATCAATAAAAATATATATTGCATTTGAAACAATAAACTATTGGAATTCTACAATCAAAAGATGTATAGTCCAACTGTTTAAATGGGGATGCTGTCATAATACCCACAAAGGGGATTCCAGCGATCAGAATGCCAGCACTGGAATCGTGTCACCTGACAGAATCCTGGTGCTGGCATCCTGAAAGGTAAGTAGTGGGGTTAGGGGGAGGGATAGCGTTAGGGAGAGGGTTAGGCACTAGGGGGAGGGCAGGTCCGGCATTACCATTAGGCAGCCACTGTAGGGCGCCGCTGAGTCTACAAAGTGACAAATCTAAATGAAGGATGCAGGGGCATTTCTAGAGAGGAGGGGGCCCATGTGCAGTCTCCGACACTAGAGTGTGCCCGGAGTCTATACTGTATGCACAGGGCACCGAGAAAATGGTTGCTGTGGCCATTTTCCCTGTACTGCGCATGTGCAAACGACGGGAAAATGGCCGCCGCGGCCATTTTCCAGTCGTCTTACAGCGCCGGACCCCGCGCCGATGTGGGACTCCGGAGAGATAAGTAATATTATGGGTGCAGGGTGTGCGGTGCTCCCTGCACACCCTGCACCCATTATAGATACTCCCCTGGAAGGATGTCATTGCATTGGCTACGGTCATGTATCTAATCAGCCACAGTTACTACTATCCCTCCCGATCCCACTATTACCCAGGCCATCGCCTTCACTGCTCAGGCTGTCAGTATAATAAGCGCTTACATGTGCTGTGTAACACTGCATGACCCCCCACCAGAGGCTTCTAGAGGTGAGCAGGCTGGGAGTCTGCAAGTCTAGGAGTGTCAATGACCTGTGTCTGTCCATCCAGCAGTAGTGAAACTACAAGACCCAGCACACCTTGTCAGCTGTATGTGCTGTGACTTGTAGTGCCATTGCAGCTTGGGACCTGGCATGTCATGATTTTGTGATATACAGTATATATATTTTTTAAACGTTTAGGTGTATGTGCAATACTTATTGCTTATACTTTTGTTTCGTATATATGTTATGGCTATGATGCCTGCTTTGCCTTCATTTTTTGACTTGATGTATTGTAAAGAATTGGAAGAGTCTGGGAATTTTGCACTGAAGACCTTGAATATATTTGTGGTTCACATAAGCCCAACGATCGGTGTAGTATGGCTTCATTTGTTGTATTGATAGAATAACATTGGTGGTTATTTTCATTTGCACTAGGAGGCACCTATTTTATTTATCTCTCTCTTTCTCTCTCTCTCTCTCTCTCTCTCTCTCTCCCTCCCTCTCTCCCTCTCTCTCTCTCTGCACAGTATGGCAGTCACTGGGATGCTATCTGTGCAGTATAATGGTCACTGGGATGCTATCTGTGCAGTATAATGGTCACTAGGATGCTGTCTGCACGCTATGTTGAATACTGGAATGTTGTCTGTTCGATATAGCATTTGCAGCAGTGCTATATATGCTGTATATCATTGTGAATATCAGCATGTAAAACATGGTGGTTGTATGAGGGGCCCAGGGGTGACCTTTTGCTTTTGCACCAATTTGCTTTTATCTCTTTTGCTACAATATTCTTTTATGGTAGGAGCCCCTATCTAAAGAAGGCAGCATTAGGTGCGTGCACCAGGACAGCACAGTCAGGTATTCTATAATGGATTATCACAACTTTCATCCAGCAAAACAATTGGCTGCAAAGGACCTGTACCCACAGGGGAGCAAGGGTGGCATTGTGTAGTTTTGTTTAGGGCGCCTAGATATCTTGAACCGGCCTTGGGGGAGGGTTAGGGTTAGGCACTAGGGGGGGAGGCTTAGGTTTAGGGTGCAGGGAGGGGGAGCTTAGGTTTAGACACTAGTGGGGAGGTTAGGGTTAGGCAGCGGGGAGGGAGGGCTAGGGTAGGGAGAGGGGGAGGGTTAAGATACCGACCGACAAGTGTCAGTATCCTAACCCCGTCGGGATGCCGGCATGGGGATTATGAATGTTGGTATACCGAGCGCCGGCATCCCATACCCCACCTGTTTAAATGCTTATTCTAAGTAATCTTCTCTTTTCAGTAAGCCCCCCCCCCTTTCTATCTGCACTCCTAATTACTATAGAGCTGTATTTTATCAGTTCTCTTAAAGCTCTCCTTAGGTTTATGGTGCGGGAAGGGGGGTTAGGGTTAGGCGTCACCTGGGGGAGGTTAGGGTTAGGTACCCCCCTGTGAGGGCTAGGATTAGGGTGTGGGAAGGGAGGGTTAGGTTTAGGCACCCCAGGGAGGGATTTAGGGTTAGGCACCACCCTGGGAGTTTGAGGATTAGGCACCACTAAAGGAGGATTAGGGTTAGAGGGGGAGTGGGTAGGGTTAAGGTACTTACCAGCCTAGTCTGGATCCTATCCTGTCGGGATTTTAACCGGTGGCTAAACAGTCGCCGGTATCTCATTCCCATTCCACTGCAGACACCTTGTACTACCATGTAAATACGGGATAGTAGTAATACATTGGAAGGAAAGACTTGATTCGTTCTGTTAAGATAGAGCGTAACAGGGTTCCAGACTGTGCAGTAGCGAGAATGCATGTTTGCACTACTCGCATAACTCCCCTCAATTGTGTTGTACACGCCATCCTGTGAGGTGTGGGTGAACTATTATCAATACACAACCAGCTTTTTGTCTATACCAGTGGTTCCCAAACTGGGTGCTGGGTCAAGTACCAACTAAAATCATTTTTAGTCAATGTGATTCAGTGGTTTTGCCTATCAAAAAATATGTGGTCAAAAAGAAGCACGGCCCTGTCAACCACCACATAACTGACCCTAAGAGAGACATATAAGCACAATTTTCTTTGTTTCATTTTTGCTTAATTTCTCAATAAGAAAACCTTTGGCCCAGGGGTGCCGTGGAAAAAATACTGATACTCTAGGGTGCCGCGATTCAAAAAAGTTTGGGAACTACTGGTCTATACAATTAATTGCGGCTTCTTAGTGACCTAGCTTTGGATAGTGTTCTATAAAGCGTAGTAATTGAAAAGGGCTTTAAAACAATTATCTGATGCGGTGTTCTAGAGGACGCTATTTCCATCCGAGCTGGCTGTTCTCCAATAATATTGGCTTAAACGAGATTAATGAAGACTATTAAAGTTTCATTTAAATACTGTAATGTGTGTGCTTTTAAAAAAAAAAAAAAAACTTTCAGGTGTCACTACACAAATATTTCGGCTTGTTTCTAAGTGTATATGACATCTCACTCCTTCCTCCCTGATAAATAAATGACGCAGCGATAAATGTAGAGGTATGTTTCTTACTGAATGGCCTGATGTGGTCTGTTTGACAATAATATTTCATGTATCTTAATAACAGCCAAATCTAAACCTGTATTGTACCTTTGCTGTGGCGGCTCACAGACTCGGTCACTGAGAAAATCCTGCCTTAGTTCATTAAAATTGTATTTTTCCATTTTTTTTTGTTTTGCAGTTTTTGCTCAGCGTGATGTAACTCATCAATCAAATAAATCAAAGCTTTACATTTATTTGGGATATAAAGTAGCATTACATACAGGAGAGCTAAGGTATGCTAAAATGGAACAATAAATCTTATGTATACAGTATTATGCTTTATGTGACAATATATATATATATATATATATATATATATATTAGGGGTGAGCGGGTTCGGATTTCTGAAATCCGAAACCCCCGAGCCCCCCCGATCCGAGGCCGATCCGAGTCAGGCTCGACTTTTCCCGCCTGACTTGGATCTGAAATCGAGGCAAAACGTCATCATCCCGCCTTCCGGGTCTTGCGGGTTTTGGTTTCTATATAAGGTACCCGCGTCGGCGCCATTTTCTCACTCGGCTGTGGACAGTGAAGAGGGAGGGTTGGAGTTAGGGCTGGCTGGGCTGTGTAGTGTAGTGTAGTGTTGTGCTGTGCTGTGCTGCGCTGTGCTGCTGTTGTCTATAGGGGCTGTGTCCACTCCTCCCAAGTCCATAGGGGCTGGCTGTGTTGTGCTGTGCTGCTGTTGTCCATAGGGGCTGTGTCCACTCCTCCAAAGTCCATAGGGGCTGGCTGGACTGTGTTGTGCAGTCAGTTGTCCATAGGGGCTGTGTCCATTTCAAAGTCCTGTGCAGTGTCCCAGTCCTAAAGGGGTGCTGTAGTGTCTTCCAGGGGGTGCTCTGTCCATCAGGGGTGCTCCATCCAAGTGCAAAAAAAATAAATACATTTCTGTGTTTGTGAATTGTGTGCGCAGTAGCCGCATGTGCATGAACAAAGTAGAGCCAAGCGTGCGCCTGTGTCCCATAAGTAAAGGGCCAGCTGGCTTGTCTGTTAAAGGGTGTTGTAACCCCCAAAGGGCACTCCAAAAAATATGAAAAAATATTTTCTGTGTTTGTGAATTGTGTGCACTGTGGCTGCACATGCATCAACAAAGGAGCAGCACCAAGCGTGCGCCTGTGTCCCATAAGTAAAGGGCTGGCTGGCTTGTCTGTTAAAGGGTGCTGTAACCCCCAAAGGGCACTCCAAACAAAAGAAATTTTTTTTTTTGGTGTTTGTGAATTGTGTGCGCAGTAGCCGCACGTGCATCAACAAAGTAGCCCCAAGCGTGCGCCTGTGTCATAGGTAAAGGGCTGGATGGCTTGACCATTAAAGGGTGCTGTAACCCCCAAAGTGCTCTAAAAAAAAATATATATATTTTTTTGTGTTTGTGAATTGTGTGCGCAGTAGCCGCACGTGCATCAACAAAGTACTGCCAAGCGTGCGTCTGTGTCATAAGTAAAGGGCCAGCTGGCTTGACAGTTAAAGGGTGCTGTTACCCCCAAAGTGCACTCCAAACAAAATAAAAAAATATTTTCTGTGTTTGTGAATTGTGTGCACTGTGGCTGCACGTGCATCAACAAAGGAGCAGCGCCAAGCGTGCGCCTGTTTCCCATAAGTAAATGGCCGGCTGGCTTGTCAGTTAAAGGGTGCTGTAACCCCCAAAGGGCACTCCAAACAAAATAAAAATATATATTTTTTTGTGTTTGTGAATTGTGTGCGCAGTAGCCGCACGTGCATCAACAAAGTACTGCCAAGCGTGCGTCTGTGTCATAAGTAAAGGGCCAGCTGGCTTGACAGTTAAAGGGTGCTGTTACCCCCAAAGTGCACTCCAAACAAAATAAAAAAATATTTTCTGTGTTTGTGAATTGTGTGCACTGTGGCTGCACGTGCATCAACAAAGGAGCAGCGCCAAGCGTGCGCCTGTTTCCCATAAGTAAAGGGCCGGCTGGCTTGTCAGTTAAAGGGTGCTGTAACCCCCAAAGGGCACTCCAAACAAAATAAAAATATATATTTTTTTGTGTTTGTGAATTGTGTGCGCAGTAGCCGCACGTGCATCAACAAAGTACTGCCAAGCGTGCGCCTGTGTCATAAGTAAAGGGCCGGCTGGCTTGACCATTAAAGGGTGTTGTAACCCCCAAAGTGCACTCCAAACAAAATAAAAAAATATTTTCTGTGTTTGTGAATTGTGTGCACTGTGGCTGCACGTGCATCAACAAAGGAGCAGCGCCAAGCGTGCGCCTGTTTCCCATAAGTAAAGGGCCGGCAGGCTTGTCAGTTAAAGGGTGCTGTAACCCCCAAAGGGCACTCCAAACAAAATAAAAATATATATTTTTTTGTGTTTGTGAATTGTGTGCGCAGTAGCCGCACGTGCACCAACAAAGTAGTGCCAAGCGTGCGTCTGTGTCATAAGTAAAGGGCCAGCTGGCTTGACAGTTAAAGAGTGCTGTTACCCCCAAAGTGCACTCCAAACAAAATAAAAAAATATTTTCTGTGTTTGTGAATTGTGTGCACTGTGGCTGCACGTGCATCAACAAAGGAGCAGCGCCAAGCGTGCGCCTGTTTCCCATAAGTAAAGGGCCAGCTGGCTTGTCAGTTAAAGGGTGCTGTAACCCCCAAAGGGCACTCCAAACAAAATAAAAATATATATTTTTTTGTGTTTGTGAATTGTGTGCGCAGTAGCCGCACGTGCATCAACAAAGTACTGCCAAGCGTGCGCCTGTGTCATAAGTAAAGGGCCGGCTGGCTTGACCATTAAAGGGTGCTGTAACCCCCAAAGTGCACTCCAAACAAAATAAAAAAATATTTTCTGTGTTTGTGAATTGTGTGCACTGTGGCTGCACGTGCATCAACAAAGGAGCAGCGCCAAGCGTGCGCCTGTGTCCCATAAGTAAAGGGCCGGCTGGCTTGTCCGTTAAAGGGTGCTGTAACCCCCAAAGGGCACTCCAAACAAAAGAAAAAAATATATTTTTTTGTGTTTGTGAATTGTGTGCGCAGTAGCCGCATGTGCATCAACAAAATAGCGCCATGCGTGCGCCTGTGTCATAGGTAAAGGGCCGGCTTGCTTGACCGTTAAAGGGTGCTGTAACCCCCAAATGCAGTCAAAAAATATATATATATTTTTTTGTGTTTGTGAATTGTGTGCGCAGTAGCCGCATGTGCATCAACAAAGTACTGCCAAGCGTGCGCCTGTGTCATAGGTAAAGGGCTTTCTGGCTTGACCGTTAAAAGGTGCTGTAACCCCCAAAGTGCACTCCAAACAAAATAAAAAAATATTTTCTGTGCTTGTGAATTGTGTGCACTGTGGCTGCACGTGCATCAACAAAGGAGCAGCGCCAAGCGTGCGCCTGTGTCCCATAAGTAAAGGGCCGGCTGGCTTGTCCATTAAAGGGTGCTGTAACCCCCAAAGGGCACTCCAAACAAAAGAAAAAAAAATATTTTTTTGTGTTTGTGAATTGTGTGCGCAGTAGCCACATGTGCATCAACAAAATAGCCCCATGCGTGCGCCTGTGTCATAGGTAATGGGCCGGCTTGCTTGACCGTTAAAGGGTGCTGTAACCCCCAAAGTGCACTTAAAAAAAAAATAAATATTTTTTTGTGTTTGTGAATTGTGTGCGCAGTAGCCGCATGTGCATCAACAAAGTACTGCCAAGCGTGCGCCTGTGTCATAGGTAAAGGGCTTTCTGGCTTGACCATTAAAGGGTGCTGTAGCCCCCAAAGTGTACTCCAAACAAAATAAAAAAATATTTTCTGTGCTTGTGAATTGTGTGCTCTGTGGCTGCACGTGAATCAACAAAGGAGCAGCGCCAAGCGTGCGCCTGTGTCCAATAAGTAAAAGGGCCGGCTGGCTCATTTCTTAAAGGGTGGTGTAACCCACAAAGTGCACTAGTCTCCAACAAAAAAAATAAATAAATATATTTTCTGTGTTTGTGTGCGCCTTAGCCGCACGTATATATCAATATAACATAAATGGAAGACCAAACTTTCTCCGATAAAAATAAAATAGGGAAAGATCAAAAACCATTTCCTCCTAGTGCTGTTGCTGCTGCTGGGAGTTGTTCATCATCCCAGAGAGGAAGTAAGAACACCACTACTTTTACTAAACAATTGACCCTCCAACAGTCCTTAGCGAGGAGGATGAAGTACGACAGCAGTCATCCTGAAGCAAAACGTATAACCGTGGCCTTGACTGCTATGTTGGTGTTAGACGTGCGTCCGGTATCCGCCATTGGTGCAGTGGAATTTAGACAATTGATGCAGGTAGTGTGTCCCCGGTTCTAAATCCCGTCTAGATTCCACCTTCATCCGCAAAGCAGCAGCGACAAGCGTGCGTCTGCCTGTTAAAGGGTGGTGTAACCCACAAAGTGCACTCCACAAAAAATAAAAAATTCTTCTTTTTTTTTCTGTCTTTGTGAAATGTGTGGGCTGTATCCGCACCTGCATCCTCAAAGTAGCAGCGACAAGCGTACGTCTGTCTATTAAAGGGTGGTGTAACCCCCAAAGTGCGCTCCACAAAAAATACTAAATTCTTCTTTTTTTTCCTGTCTTTGTAAAATGTGTGGGATGTAGCCGCACCTGCATCCTCAAAGCAGCAGTGACAAGCATGCGTCTGTCTGTTAAAGGGTGGTGTAACCCCCAAAGTGCGCTCCACAAAAAAAAAAAAATTCTTCTTTTTTTTCTGTCTTTGTGAAATGTGTGGGCTGTATCCGCACCTGCATCCTCAAAGCAGCAGCGACAAGCATGCGTCTGTCTGTTAAAGGGTGGTGTAACCCTCAAAGTGCGCTCCAACCAAAATAAAATAATCTTTTTTTATGTGTTTGTGTGTGAAATGTATATGCAGTAGCCGCACCTGCATCCTCAAAGCAGCAGCGACAATGCGTGCGCCTGTCTGTTAACCGGTGGTGTAACCCTCAAAGTGCGCTCCACAAAAAATAAAAAAAAATTTTTTTTTCCTGTCTTTGTGAATTGTGTGGGCTGTAGCCGCACCTGCATCCTCAAAGCAGCAGCGACAAGCGTGCATCTGTCTGTTAAAGGATTACACCGGTGACAGCATCCAAGTAGGCATGTCAGACAGTCCTTACATGTACTGGCTTGAAAAAGAGGCAATTTGGAGGCCTCTATAAACTGGCTCTATTTTACCTGAGTTGCACCCCCTCCAGTGTGTACTACGAAAGAGTGTTTAGTGCAGCCGGGAACCTTGTCAGCGAAAGGCGTAGAAGGTTGCTTCCACAAAATGTGGAGAAGATGATGTTCATAAAAATGAATTATCAACTCTTCCAGGGAGACCAGCCTCCATAACGTACAGAGGGACCTGTGGTGGCGGATTCCAGCGGGGACGAATTAATACTCTGTGAGGATAAGGATGTACACAACACTGGATGGTGAGGAATCGGTGAATGAGGAGGATGAGGACAACATCTTGCCTCCGTAGAGCCAGTTTGTGCAGGGACAGATTAATTGCCAGCTTGTTTTGTGGGGGCCCAAACGAACCAATCATTTCAGCCACAGTCGTGTGGCAGACCCTGGCACTGAAATGATTGGTTTGTTAAAGTGTGCATGTCCTGTTTATACAACATAAGGGTGGGTGAGAGGGCCCAAGGACAATTCCATCTTGCACCTCTTTTTTTTCTTTGCATTATGTACTGTTTGCGGCCTAGTTTTTCAAACTGCCATCCTGTCTGCCACTGCAGTGTCACTCCTAGATGGGCCACGTGTTTGTGCCGCCCACTCGTGTCGCTTAGCATAGTCATCCAGCTACCTCGGTGCAACCTTTTGGACATAAAAACACTATTGTGAGGTGTGAGGTGTTCAGAATAGACTGGAAATGAGTGGAAATTAAGGTTATTGATAAGGTTAATAATAGCATAGGAGCAGAAAAACCAACACATTCTGTGATTTTAGCTGTTTTTATGCTTTTTTAAAAAAAAATACAGATCCAAAACAAAAAACCCAGATCCCAAAACACGGAAGGGTGGTTTTGGCAAAACCAATCCAGATCCAAAACACGAAGAAAGATCCAGATCCAAAACCAAAACACAAAACACGAAAAGTGGCCGGTGCACAACCCTAATATATATATAATTTTTTTTTCCATAAAATATGGCCTACTGTAGATCTACAGTATACACAGACTCTAAAAATGTTATACTGGAAACCTGGAATTTAAACAGACAAGTAATTGCTGTCGCTTACAATGCACACAGACAAGGGGGCCGGAGCTGAACTGGCTCATGTTGGCGTATAGAGCACAATTTCGCACTGCGCAGCAGCGAAAATATGCTGACGTCTGCAAAGATCACCTGAGCATAAGGACGCCCACTGCTGCCTTCTAACCTGTGTGTGACGACGCCTATCTGTGTAATATCGGTAACATTGCCGGTATCATCAGCGGCCATCTTGGCCTTGCAGAAAGTCTGACCTGCCGCAGCCTTGGGAGCTTTTCAGATACGCAGAACTGCATATATTTATGCTAGGGATGAGCGGGTTCGGTTCCCTGAGAACCGAACCCACCCGAACTTCGGGGATCCGGGGCGATCCGAGCCCAAGCTCGGATCTCCCTGTCTGCCCCGGATCCCTCTCCCGAGGCAAAACCTCGAGATCTGCTGTCGGATCTCGAGGTTTTGCCTCGAGCGGCCATTTAAAAAAAAATGCCTTTGCCTTTAATGGGCAAAGTGCTGATTGGCTGACAGAGCCGTCTGTCACGGCTCTCAGCCAATCAGCATTATGGTGCTCATTTGCATGTAGCACGGACTCGTGAGATCCGTGCTACATGCATCTGTGTGATTGACAGTGACACAGAGCACAGATGGGTCAGTGAGACCCGTCTGTGCTGCTGTGTATTTCAATGACACAGATGCACGCACGGACCAGGAGATCCGTGCTACTTGCATCTGTGTCATTGACACAGAGCACTAACGGGTCCGTGAGACCCGTCTGTGCTGCTGTGGTAAATAAAAAAAAAAAAACCTGTGTAAAAAGAGAAAAAAATGGCGTCCTCCCCCCCAAAAAAAGAGCAACCAGCCCCGGGCATTAGTGACCCAGTGCTGGGTGTGCTTAAATACAGGGGACAAACGACATAGGGGTCCCCTGTACTTAAACACAACCAGCACCGGGCTAGTCAGAACCAGAGCTGGTTGCCAAAATACGGGGGACAAACGACGTAGGGGTCCCCCGTATTCTGCGCAACCAGCTCTGGGCTCTGATCCGGTCCTGGTTCTGGAAATACAGGGGAAAAAAATGAGTAGGGTTCCCCTGTATGTTCCAGATCCAGCACTGGACTTTTTCTAGCGGGGGGCTGATGCCACAGCCAGGGGAGCCCTTTCACCGGGCCCCCCAGCCGCAGCATCAGCCCTGACCGCTAGTCAGCCCAGGCCGGGGATCCCTGGAGAGCTGGGGACCCCCCCAATAAAGGGGTCACCCTCTCCAGGGCACCCCAGGCCCAGGCTGATAGCCCGGGGCTATCCCCGCCACCCCTGGTGGCGGTGGGTGGCGGGTTGATTGTGTGGTGTGGTGTAAATAAAGAATATCAAACATTGTCTTTACAAGTAGAACTGCAAGTCCCAGCAAGCCTGCCCCGCATGCTGGTACTTGGAGAACCACAAGTACCAGCATGCAGGGCATTATGGGCCCACTAGTACCTGTAGTTCACCTGTAAAAAAATGTTTAAAAAAAACACAGGACACACACACCGTGACAGTATAAGTTTATTAAACATACATACACACACACACACACACACATGTACACATACTCACCTATGTAACCCTGTAGCATCGGTCCACTTGTCCGGTAAAGTATCCATAGGGGACCTGTGAAAAAAAACATACTCACCATCTCCTATGCGAGGTTCTGTCCTCTTCGTTCCAAAGTAGGCATCCCCGGACTTGGCAAAAAAAAAAAAACGAAAACGCGATCCACGAACTTAGTACCGTTCTATAGAACGGTACTTCCCGAATGAGAGCTTAGCGGCGGGGTATCACCATGGAAACCCCGCTGCTAAGCGTTCATTGGCTGAGAGAGGCCATCTCCCGTCTCTCTCAGCCAATGAACGGCTCCCTCCATTGTAGTCAATGCTGGGAGCCGCAAGGTTATTAAAGTTTACCCTGCGGTTCCCACCATTGACTACAATGGAGGGAGCCGTTCATTGGCTGAGAGACGGGAGATGACCTCTCTCAGCCAATGAACGCTTAGCAGCGGGGTTTCCATGGTGATACCCCGCCGCTAAGCTCTCATTCGGGAAGTACCGTTCTATAGAACGGTACTAAGTTCGTGGATCGCGTTTTCGTTTTTTTTTTTTGCCAAGTCCGGGGATGCCTACTTTGGAACGAAGAGGACAGAACCTCGCATAGGAGATGGTGAGTATGTTTTTTTTCACAGGTCCCCTAGGGATACTTTACCGGACAAGTGGACCGATGCTACAGGTTACATAGGTGAGTATGTGTACATGTGTGTGTGTGTATGTATGTTTAATAAACTTATACTGTCACGGTGTGTGTGTCCTGTGTTTTTTTAAACATTTTTTTTACAGGTGAACTACAGGTACTAGTGGGCCCTTAATGCCCTGCATGCTGGTACTTGTGGTTCTCCAAGTACCAGCATGCGGGGCAGGCTAGCTGGGACTTGCAGTTCTACTTGTAAAGACAATGTTTGATATTCTTTATTTACACCACACCACACAATCAACCCGCCACCCACCGCCACCAGGGGTGGCGGGGATAGCCCCGGGCTATCAGCCTGGGCCTGGGGTGCCCTGGAGAGGGTGACCCCTTTATTGGGGGGGTCCCCAGCTCTCCAGGGATCCCCGGCCTGGGCTGACTAGCGGTCAGGGTTGATGCTGCGGCTGGGGGGCCCGGTGAAAGGGCTCCCCTGGCTGTGGCATCAGCCCCCCGCTAGAAAAAGTCCAGTGCTGGTTCTGGAACATACAGGGGAACCCTACTCATTTTTTGTCCCCTATATTTCCAGAACCAGGACCGGATCAGAGCCCAGAGCTGGTTGCGCAGAATACAGGGGACCCCTACGTCGTTTGTCCCCCGTATTTTGGCAACCAGCGCTGGTTCTGACTAGCCCGGTGCTGGTTGTGCTTAAGTACAGGGGACCCCTACGTCGTTTGTCCCCTGTATTTAAGCACACCCAGCACTGGGTTACTAATGCCCGGGGCTGGTTGCTCTTTTTTGGGGGGGTGCACGCCATTTTTTTCTTTTTTTACACAGGTTTTTTTTTTTTTTTTTACCACAGCAGCACAGACGGGTCTCACGGACCTGTCATTGCTCTGTGCCAATCACACAGATGCATGTAGCACGGATCTCCCGGGTTCGTGCTACATGCAAATGGGCACCATAACGCTGATTGGCTTCCTGTCTGCCACTGCAGTGCCACTCCTAGATGGGCCACGTGTTTGTGCCGCCCCCTTGTGTCGCTTAGCATAGTCATCCAGCTTCCTCGGTACAACCTTTTGGCCTAAAAACAATATTGTGAGGTGTGAGGTGTTCAGAATAGAGTGGAAATGAGTGGAAATTAATGTTATTGGGGTTATTAATAGCGTAGGAACAAAAAAAGGCCCATTTATGTGATTTTAGCGGGTTTTTTTTATTTTTTAAGAAAAAATCCAGATCCAAAACACAAAACCCAGAACCCAAAACACGGAAGGGTGGTTTTGGCAAAACCAATCCAGATCCAAAACACGAAGAAAGATCCAGATCCAAAACCAAAACACAAAACACGAAAAGTGTCCGGTGCACACCCCTAATTTATGCACGCTCTTATAATGGAGTTTAATTGGACAGGCAGGCCTGCGTTTTTCAGACCACCCCCCTCGTCACAACCCCCAAAACGCTGACAATTTGTCACTCATTCTGTGGTGGATTTCTATATGCGTTTGTGATCACAGTGCGATCGCTGCACATGCGCAGTGCTGCTTAAACAGCTGCATATATGAAGCTGTGGACATAAGGGTATATATGACTTTTTCCAGGTGAAGCATTGGCATCAAGACTAGTGTAGGAAATTGGCCCCTTTATTACTCTAGTTGTACCTTAAAATCCTGAGACAATGGGAAGTGATAAAGTGGAGAGTGATAAACGACCAACCATTCAGCTCCCAACTGTCATTTTTCAAACACAGCCTGTAACATGACAGTTGGGAGCTGAGTGGTTGGTCGTTTATCACTCTGCACTTTGTCACTTTCCAGAGCTTAGTACATCTGCCCCAATGACCTCAGTATCCTACCTTTAACCAAGCCTACACTTTTTTGCCTCTCACTTGCATTCCTAATGCCGTACAATTACTCTTTTAAATGTAGATTTAAAAATTTTAGGCAAATTTATGACTAATTGACTCCAAACCATTCTCCAGACATTTGTGCAATCCTACTCTTATGAAGTACTTCTATATTACTTCCCTTTACCTCCTTGCTCATTATTGGCTCTTGTGGCGCATTGCTCGAAATGTTTTGAGGAACAAGGCAGGGCTGCCCTCTTTCTCCCCCTCCCGTTTAATATTTGGATCTTATGTTACAAGTGTTGCAGGAATGGCCGATGTTTCAGGGCATCCAGATAGGGACTCAGGGCCTGATTCAGCAAGGACCGCTATTGCGATCGCAGCTCTGTAATTGCATGCAGATCCACTGCGAAAATATGCTAATCATTGTAATGGTGGCTCACAGTACATGCGCACGACGGAGCCGGCTCCGTCGTGCGCATGCGCAAGACCCGGCTAGCGATGGGCAATCCGTCACTCCGGGTCTCGCACCAAAGGGGGCAATCTGTCGATGTTGAGTGACAGCTCTCCCCCTTTGGTGGGCGGGCTGGAGGGGTGGCTGCTGAAACGGAGGCGTTCCCATAAGAACGCCTGCCATTTGGGGGCGGCCCCACTGACATCACTCGAGATCTGTTAGTGCCGAAATCTCTCTGGGTCTTGCGGCCACGAGACCCTACCTCAAGGGTCTCACCGCAAGCCTGATGGTCGCCATGGTCTTGACCATGGCGACCATCAACCTGGCCGCTCGCTATAGCTGTGAGTGGTCACCCACAGCTATGCGAGCGGCCAGAAGGCCGCACAAAAAAAAGAAAAAACGCCCTGATTCAGAGCGAGCGCTTTTTCAGAGTGTCCGGCTCTGAATCAGGGCCAGAATTACAGCAGTCCTGAACTTACTCACAAATTGCTAACTTCATTACACGCAGTGGGAGCTCAAGTTGCGTATCCTATCTCAATGGCTAATTTATGCACGCCCATGCAACGGCATTCAAACGCACTAACACACCTGCGTTTACCCGACCCCCCCATCACCACCCACAAACGGTACTTCCTGTCAATCACTCTGTGATGGGTCCGCGTAGTCACTGCGATCGCTGTCCCAATCGCAGTGGCTAGTCCGCTCGCATGCACTGCGATGCACACGTATGCACAGATCGCAACAATCGGCCGATTGCTTGCATATTTACAACTGCGTTCCTGGCTGAATCGGGCCCTCAGTCTGTAAAGATTTCTGCATTCTCAGATTTCTAATCCCACCACCTGTCTAGGCCTTTTGATAGAGAGGATTGCGGAATTTCAACTAGTTTCTAGTGTCCAGTCAACTTTGATAAATCTACGGCTATGTTCCTTAGACTGGGTGTATGAAGAGCCTCATGGGCCATGAAAACCCATTGAAATGGGCATCCCACTGTATTTCGGACCCTCGATCAAGCACAGGTAATTTGTACACACTCCCCCACCCTCTCAGCACCCCTGGGAAGGCCAGTCAGAGGCATAGCTGGGGAAGACGGGTTCCAGACTATAGATAGACAGTAATTAGTTAGACAATGTCTAGATAGACACCAAATGTTAGACAGTTAATAGTTAGACAAGGATAAAAGTTCGACTCAGACAAAAGTCAGACACACTAAAGTTAGACATGTAAAAAGTTCGACAGGTACAAAAGGTCGACAGGGTCAAAAGTTCGACACAAAAAATGGTCAACACATTTTTTTTTGTAGGATTAGGGTTAGGTTTAGTGTTAGTGTTAGGGTTAGGCACTTGCTGGAGGGTTAGGGTTAGGCACTTACCCCCATGGTTAGGCACTTACCCAGGTGGTTAGGGTAGGCACCAAGGGGAGGGTTAGGGTAAAGATTAGGGCTAAAAAAAATAATTAAAAAAAATGTCGACCATTTTCATGTTGAACTTTTGACACTGACGATCTTTTGTCTGTGTCGAACTTTTATACTTGTCTAACTATTAACTGTCTAACATCTGGTGTCTATCTAGACATTGTCTAACTAATTACTGTCTATCTCTTACACCACACCCGGGGAAGACACACAGGCAAAGAATTGTTCAAGTGCAGTTGGAGTGGTGGAATCTGGATTTTGCAGAATCTTTCTTGGTGTTTCCCTTCTGATATTTCCCAATAGAAAGATAGGAACGTTGCTAACGAATACTACATGTAGCGAGTGGTTGAGAGGACTTTAGCATTGGTCAGACAGAAGGGTAGCAGCATTTCAAAGCTCCCTTAGAATAGAGTGGAAAAGAGAGAACATCTTAAGGTGCCCACATACATACCGACTTTTCATCCAATTAGGCCGATTTCGACGAATCGTTATGACGAATCGGGTAAAAAATTGTACAAATCGTGAGTTTATACTCATGAGCACGATGCCGATGCGTGTCCCCGCTCATCATAAATCGCATCTTCTGATGTGCCATGCTGTTGGGCAGATTAGCCAACCATGAACACGATGGAAGCAAATTGTGAGGGTTTTTTCCCTCACGGTGAATCGTACGATTAATCGAACAACGCGGAATTTGACTGACAGGAGCCTGGGCATGCCCCATTGCCATCTTGTGCAGCATCGTGTATGGAGCAAGACAGTCGCACATTGAGGAGCCTGCACACTGGATTCTTGTTTTGGACAATTTTTGGTGAGTATTGGTACAGTTTAAATACAACCACACTGACCACCAATATGTGCTCCCCACTGCCCACCAATGTGTGCCCCCAGGTAATAAATGCATGACCCAGCCACCGCCCACCATATTGAGGCGGGTGGTGGCTGGGTCAAGCATTAAGCTCCCACTGCCCACCAATGTGTGCCCCCAGGTAATAAATGCATGACCCAGCCACCGCCCACCATATTGAGGCGGGCGGTGGCTGGGTCATGCATTAAGCTCCCACTGCCCATCAATGTGTGCACCCAGGTAATAAATGCATGACCCAGCCACCGCCTGCCGTATTGAGGCGGGCGGTGGCTGGGTCATGTATTAAGGGCCTGATTCAGACCCGGTCGCAAGCGCTGAGCGCTCGCAGCCTGGTCGATGGTGGCCCAATGCGCATGCGCACGACAGAGCCTGCTCTGTCGTGCGCATGCGCGAAACCCGGATAGAGAAGGGCAAGCCGTCACTCTGGGTCTCGCACAAAAGGGGGCGTGCTGTCGATGTTGAGTGACAGCACGCCCCCTTTGGTGGGCGGGCTGGGGGGGTGGCTGCCCAGATGGAGGCATTCCCATGAGAATGCCTACCATCTGGGGGCGGCCCCACTGACATCACAAGTGATGTCAGTGGGAGAGATTTTGGCTCTGTTTGAGCCGAAAGCTCTCTGGGGCTTGCGGCAACGAGACACTACCATCTTCCTGGCCGCTCGCTATAGCTGTGGGTGGTCACCCACAGCTATGCGAGCGGCCAAGTGACTGTTCTAAAAAAAAAAAAAAGACCGTCCCTGATTCAGAGTGAGCGCTCTGTCAGAGCGACCGGCTCTGAATCAGGGCCTAAGCTCCCACTGCCCACCAATGTGTGCCCCCAGGTAATAAATGCATGACCCAGCCACCGCCCGCTGGAATGAGGCGGGCGGTGGCTGGGTCATGCATTAAGCTCCCACTGCCCACCAATGTGTGCACCCTGGTAATAAATGCATGACCCAGCCTGCGCCCGCGGTATTGAGGCAGGCGGTGGCTGGGTCATGCATTTAGCTCCCACTGCACACCAATGTGTGCCCCCTTACCTAACCACGTCATGGGGCCACCTAATAATTTATTAGAAAACCAATCAATTTTTTTTGTAAATTAATAGACAAAAATATTTAATTAAGATAAACAAATACATTCCAGGAAGATTATTAATATTGAAATAACATATTATATTAATAATAAACATGTTTAAAAATCAATTCAATACAGATAAAATAAAAATACATTTTAAGTAATATAACAAAAAATAAATAAACAAACATGTATTTTACAAAATAATCACCATACATTACATTTAAAAACACACATTATTTAAAGCTGGGGGTGTTCTACCTTTTGGTCTACAGCTGTTGTGGAACTACAGATCCCAGGATGACCTGCCACCCACCTTTGAAACTGTTTTTAAGGCATCCTGGGATCTGTAGTTCTACAACAACAACAGGCCCAAAGGTGGAAAACCCATACTGTCAAACAAAGAAAAACATTATATTACCAAGCAATGAACACATGACATTCCTGTGAAAACACGAATAGAATACCATAGCAAACCTTTAAAAACCTGTAAAAAATAAAATATAAAAGCATTAAAAATGTGAACTATAACAACATTACATTTAACAAAACTATATACACAAATATTTAAATGTCCTTTTTTTTCTTCTTCATAGATAATGTCCATGGATTCCGAACGTGAATTCGTTACTGGATTCATTGAAATCCTGCCCTCAAAAGACTGTCTGTGGAAGATCAGTTATCGGAAGTACCACAACAAGTTGCACAAGTTGGCCGCATTAGAGGAACTTTTGGAGTATACGAAAATATACATATCTGATGCAGACCTGAAACTGTACGGCAAAAGATTCAAAATCTCAGGACAGTGTACATCAAAGAAAAAAAGAAGGTGGATGACTCCAAAAAATCAGGAGCGGGCACAGATAAAATATATAGTCCTGCGCTGTGGTACTACCATATGACGTCATTCATCAGTGAACAAGAGCCTCAAACGGAATCTATCGTCTTGATGGCTGAGCGTGAGGGAGAAGAGGAGGTTGCAGAAGTCTTGGTAAGTAGTGACACAGTTTAAAACAAAATCCTTAATGTTTTTGTTGTTAAATCCCAAATGTCCAATTTATTCAGTAGTTCACAGACAGTCCTCCTGCCATGGTACAGCACCTGGTCCATTAAAATAGGTCATGTACTCCTCCCTCACTTCTTTGGCACGTGCGGTGTTTGTTGTTGTAGTTGGTGGTGCAGACACAGATGTCAAATGGTCAATGTCCTCCAGGGGTCCTACATCTTCTGGTCTAGCTGGGACTGGTCATCGTTGAGTAGATTTTCTTCACAGAAAGTTGTGCAGCACACAGCACGCCATCACGACCCAGTCTATCTTCTCCAAACGTAGATTGATGGTGGTGTGGAAAATGCGGAAGCGGTTGCTCATTATTCCAAATGCATTTTCCACAATGCGCCGTGCCCTGGATAGACGGTAGTTGTAGATCCTTTTCTCTCTGGTCAGGCCTCTCTGTGCAAATGGCTTAATCACATGTTCATGTAATGCTAAAGCCTCATCTGCGACGAAAACATAATTTAGGCCATGCTTTGTCTGGTCCAGTGAGGGCAAGTTGAGGGTTTTGTTGGTGAGTCTCTGGTAGAAAGCCGTCTTTTTGAAGGACCCAGCATCCGAAGCACGGCCATTCTTGCCGACATCCACAAACAGAAATTCGTAGTTGGCATTCACCACTGCCATGAGAACGATGCTGAAGAATCCTTTGTAGTTGTAGTAATATGATCCGGTGTTGGCAGGTGGGTTGATGCGGATGTGTTTCCCATCGATGGCTCCTCCGCAGTTAGGGAAATTCCAACGTTGTTCAAAATCTTCCGCGATGCTGGTCCACTCCTCCACGGTGTTAGGAAACTGTAAAAATAGTAAAAAAAAGGGGTTAAAACATGACTATAATATTTTTTTATATCTTTTTTCCCTATATAGACCAAAGACCCACCAAAGACCCTGATTTAGCATCCACACCGGACCTCAGTCTGCTCGGTGGTGACAGTGAGCCGGAGAATACCACACAAGTGGAAACTCCACTTCCACTTGGACCCTCATCTTCTCAACAACCCCAAAAAAAGAAAAAAAAAACAAGGGAGAAAGGAGAATCTTACTGAATGTGAGGACAATTTTTTCCAAAATGCAGAACGGCTGCTGCAGAAACCCCCAGATGCAATAGATGATTTCACAGCTCATGTGAACAGCACATTGAGAGATATGGATACGGATATCCAAATAAATTTTCTAAGGTTAAACTACGACCTGTTGAGTCGCTGTATTAGCAAAAATATCTAAAATTCTACCTACATTGCAGATACTATGCTATTTTCCCCTGCTCCAAATAGATATGTCCATCCGTCCCCTGCCCAGTTAGATATTACTCCCCATCAAGCACCCCAAGCACCCCAAGCACCAGCACGACCTTGTATAATGCTCTTCTGGATGCAGTGGATGATTCGCCCCAATATACAGAGATGTAAATTGTGTGTTGCTTTTAATATCACCAAATTTTATGAATTCTAATAGGTGCTTGCTGCATGGGATAGGGTGGTGATGACGCCATTTGGACAAGGTCACTGTGCACATGGCACAAGTACAGATTGATGGAAGCCGGGTCCACAATGTGTACTTGTGCCATGTGTGTATTGGCCTGTTCAAACTGTCGTCTGACCCACCCTATCACATACAGCCGGCTACCTATTGGGATTCATAAAATTTGGTGATAATTTTCTTTTGTGAACTTGTTACAAAAAAAGTATATTGCACACAGTTTAGTGCACACTTTCAGTTGCCTGCATGTCAGTGCACATTGTACTAAATGAAGGCTATTTTCCCTTTATGTTGAGTAAAAAAAAAAAAAAATTCTTTAAACAAGAAAAGAATGTGTGGTGTCTGTTTTCTTACTTACCTTGCAATAGTGGTACTGTAGCACTTTTACGATGGCTTTGCAGGTCTCCGGAATGATGACACCCAAGGACTGAGGTGAGATAAGTGTCCCAAACTTCAGGTCTTCAAATTACCTTCCTGTAGCCAGGTACCTCAGGGTAGCCACCAGTCTGTCTTCAGCAGGGATTACCCTCCGCCACCTTGTGTACTGTCTCTGGATGTGGGGGGTCACTAGATGCAGCAGTTCCTGGAAGGTGGCATCATCCATCCGCAGGTAGTTCCGATAGTCGTCTGGGTTGTTCTCCTTGATCTCCATCAGCAGGGACATGTGAGCATGCATCAGTGCAGAATTCAGGAACAGGATAGAATGCAGGTAGGAGCACACACTTGCAGGTAGAATAAACTTTGTAAAAGGCAAGCCAAATACAAAGAGCACAGTAGCAATGTACAGGATTCAGCAGGAATACACCTATCCTCATCTAGCAGCAGAGCAGAATGTACACAGATTTTAAAGGGTGCCTGCTTTTTATACTCCCTGGATAGCCCCTCCCATTGTTATAGCTATTTAAATTTCCCACCAATAGTCAAGAGCCTGTTTTTTGTTTTTTTTTAACTCACGATTTGTTATGGCCAATCTCACGATGCGTACGATCCGATAGATCATGAGATCGTAAAACAGATTGGGTGTCTTTTTTCCAAAATCGTGATCATGACGGCAAGGGAGCTCCCGTGAAAGTTCATGAGGAAATTGGACAAGAAATCAGATCGTGAGCACATCGGTATGTGTGTGGGCACCTTTAGACAGTGCAATCTCTGTAAGTGCCAGGTGGAGAGGTAAATCACTCTCAATTGAAAATTGAAGAGTACTTAGCAATAGGGTCAGCGAGGAAGCCAAGGGCTCCAGAGTATGTGTATGCAGTATTATTAAGTAGGAGGTGAGACACAGGGGAGACTGCTGATGGGGCGCTGTACATGCAGGGAAGCACTAGGCAAGCCGGTTCTAGTAGACAGTTATTATAAAGGGAGTGCTTAGAGGGGACAGCAGTGCGGCAAACTGGAGACGAGCCAGACAAGGGAGGGTGTATGAAGAAGCAGCACAGCAAAGGAAAAGTCCAGCCAGGCTGTGTGAAGGTGTTGTGGACAGCGGCTGGGTCCAACAATCACTTTTGCAGGAGATGAGCACACGTGCCCTGTGTGTGGCTGAAGAATGGATAGTCCGCACAGGTGGAACTACAAGGAAAAGCACAGCCCAAAGAACGGAGAAAGGATGCTGGACCCCCCCATACAGTAGTTTGTTAGTCAGTGATCTAGCCCTGGTCTGGTGGCAGCACTGTGGACCTTACTCAGAGTCGGTCGCGAGTGCTGAGCGCTCGCAACCGACTCGATGTTGGTCCACAGGGCATGCACACGACGGAGACTGCTCCGTCGTACGCATGACGCATGCGCGAGCCCCCACTAACGACGGATCACCCGTCGTTAGCGGGCTCAAAGCAGATGGAGCGAGCTGTCGATGTTGATTGACAGCTCGCTCCGTTTGCTGGGCGGGCAGGGGGCGTGCCCGGCCAAACGGAGGCGTTCCTTTCGGAACGCTTGCCGTTTTGTGGGCGTCCCCACTGACATCATCAGTGATGTCAGTGGATAGCTTCCTGCTCAAACAGAGCAGGAAGCTCCCTGGGGCCTAAGGTTGACGAGACCCTACCCTAGGGTCTCGTCGTAAGCCCCGATGGTCGCGATGGTCTTGAACATCGCGACCATCTCCCTTAGCGGTCGTTAGAGCTGTGGGTGTAACCCATAGCCTAACGACCGACATGGAGGCGGCCGTTCAGGATGCAAGTGGCCGCCCTGTTTCTGAGCGACTGCTTGCATCCTACGACCACCTCTGAATGAGGCCCAGTGTCCTCTATGGGGTGGTGCCCCCCGTGTGCCTGCACCACTCAGACTGCCCTCAAACCAACCTTCCATAAATACAAATTTCTGCATGTTTTTAGCAAAAGTCCCTTTCATTATTAGGAGCCCAATGAGGGCAAATTCTGAAAAACTTTATGTTTTTGGAATTTGCCTGTAAGAATATATATATTTTGCGGTTCATAATTCGGGTTTTAAATCCAGATTTCGGGTTTTGGATTGCATAAATTACATGATTTTAGCTGTTTTTAAAACTTTTTATCTATTTCTTATTTAAAAATTACAGATTCAAAACCAAGACACTTGAGGGTGGTTTGCAAAACCAAATCCAGATCCAAAACCTTGAAGGAGATACAGATCCAAAACCAAAAAACGGGGGTCAACGGGGGATCTTCAGACAAAGTTGGCTCATGGAGCCCCTCTGGCCCTGCATCCCCTGCAGCAGTGAGCATGCGTGAGCTCAGGCAGGGGGGCCGAGAGGGGGGGTTGGTTACTAATTACCCGGGCCCGGGCTTGCTGGAGGTCCGGCACCGCTCCCCCCCCTGCTACATCACAGCAGCCCAACAAATGCTGCTGTTTGCTGAGCTGCACTGGGAGACTGCTCACGGCTGCTAAGAAGCAGCCACAGCAGTCTCTTATGTCTGTGGGGGGAGCAATCAAGCTGATCGCGCCCCCTGCTGGTTATGCGCCGGGCTGGGGGGGCTCACAGCACCCCCATTGCCAACACGCAGCGCCGCAAAAAACTTTTTTTTTTTTTTAACCTAAGAGGCCGTAACTACGCCAGATGTAATTAGGCCACACACCCTTTTACCCGGGCCTGGCGCGGCTCTTGGCGGGCCTGACCTCAGGTCATGCATTCACAATGGGCAGACCCAGCAGTGGTAGGTTTCAAAGTATTGCTGATTTTCAGATCAACTGTCCCTGCTCCAGATCATATTGCTTCAGTAGTTAAGCATCCACTGCGGCATAATGAGTATGCCCACTCAGGGCCGGATTGAGGGCTACATAGGCCTGGAGCTGAAAATGACCAAGGGCCTATTATGAGAAGCAGAGGAGGTGTGACTAGTGCTGTGTGGGTGTGGCCAGTGCCATGTGGGCTTGTACATCCCTATACTCTCAGCCCCAATGTCTCCCTAAATATGTAAAGGAAAAAAAATGCTTCATTTTGTGAGGTAAATAGAAATACAATTTTACTACTTATGATTTATGGCTGACCATGTGGAGAGCAGATGGCCAGTCATCATCATGTTGTCATGACAATGGGCCTATTTTTATGTGGAGGCCTGGAGCTGTAGCTCCATCCGCCCCATTGTTAATCTGGCCCTGTGCCCACTGATGGAGTTGCAGTGCTAAAAACAGCCGCTAGATAAGTAACCCAGCTAAGCTTTTTCCCCCTAATTTTTAATCTTTCATTAATGGCCACATTTCGGCTGTCGGGCGGGTGGTTTATCTTCTCAAAGTCACTGGACTTCTTGGCAGCAGCTGATTTTGCGACTTGTGAGCAGGAGCATTGTCTCCAAGAAACATTACATAACACCTTTAGCTAGTTCACTACGTCATTTCTCCTGTATAGTTTACTTTAAATTCCACAGAATAGAAGCATATGATTCTCCGGGGACTTTTCCTTGAAAACAGCATTTTTGAATTCCAAAAATACCTTGGATATAATCTTCCCAGCAGGCAGCGGTGCCTGAAAATTCTTGACATCGAGAGGACCTATATACTGTATTCGTATTGCACAGACATTTGTTTCATCTCAAAAGCCAAATCCCAAATCTCATTAGTAAATTGAACATATAACAGCTAGTGTAATGAAATAACGTGAGCTCATTTTGACAAGTGAAGAAATGTTGCATATGGACACTTTAATATCTCAGTCACAAACAGTTCTTCTAGAATTAGACCCATTTTCTGCCCCACTTAAAATTCTTAGAGCAGTATTTCTATATCTATTTTAGATACACTTGTTCAGTATACTCGTACTTATCTTCTGCGGTAACTGCGGCTGCCTCAGGAGAAACCTCCAAAAAATGGAGTCAGCACTATTTTCCTAAATATATGAACGTGCGTGGTAGACTTTGCACATGTCCCCACGCGAAGAGGGTGGCACATTTACACTGCACACAAGCCCCCTCACTTATAATATGCCACTGGTTCATTCACATATAGCTTTGAAATTGTATGCTCACTTTTCTGAGTAGAGATTGTCACAGCACAAGGGGTTTGTTGATTCAGGTCGGGGACCCTAGGGCTAGTCGTTTACTGGAAGGTGGATGAAGCTGGGGGGTTTGATAATGCTGTTCCTCCTGCAAGTATACTAGCAGCAGAAGACTCATGTTGGAGAATTGTATTGAGAACAGATGCAGGCTACCAGGAGAACCTGCAGCTTCAGCAGAATATAGAATGTTCAGGGGCAGACTGCAATGTACTAGAACTAGGTGGCAGAAGCACAATTAGGGCAGGCTGCAATGAAATATGCTTTGAAGCAATACTACTGGAGCAAGTTTTATGGAACTGAATGCTAAGAAGAATTAATGGAGCAAGTTTTCCTAATAGCTCTGGAACAGAATGCTGTGAAGCAATACTGGAGCAGTTTTTCTGAATACCCCTGGAGCTGAATGCTGTGAAACAATGCTGAACAGGTTTTTAGGATAGCACTGAAGCTGAGAGCTGTGAAGCAATACTGGAGCAGGTTTTCCAGATAGCACTAGAGCAAAAGGCTGTGAAGCAATACTGGTGCAGGTGGTTTTCTGGATTGCACTGAAGCTGAATGTTGTGACGCCATACTGGAGCAGGTGGCTTTCTGAATAGCACTGGAGCTGAATGCTGTGAATCAATACTGGAGTAGGTTTTCTGGATAGCACTGAAGCTGAAGCTGTGACGCAATACTGGAACAGGTTTTCTGGAAAGCACTGAATCAGAATGCTGTGAAGCAATACTTCACAGCAGGTGGTTTTCTGTATAAAGCCAGCACTGCTGCATCTATGTACGTAGCGGATGTGCAAAAATATGCAAATGTTGCAGATGCCTAGAATTGTATTGAGACACCCACAGGCAGCTCTGCAAATCCAGTTCATATTATGCTACAGTAAGGTCCATAGCTTACATTATGCCACCGTAGTGCCCCTTATACACATTATGCCTAACAATAGTGCCCCTTAATTACGTTATGCCACAGTAGTGCCCCTTTTACACATTATGCCACAGTAGTACCCCTAATACAGTTGCCATAGTAGTGCCCCTTATTGACTTTTGGTATCAGAGCAGTCAGGCGTTATGTCACCAGACTCACTGTTCAGGCTTCTCCCAGTCATGGGCACCGTGACCCAGGCTCTCAGCAGAAGCACCCAGCTCAGGCCTCCCCTCAGCAGCAGGGACACAGCCTCCATGTTCTCTCCACCGTGCAAACCAAGTCAGCTGACGTCAGGACCAGGGTGATAGGTGGGAGCCACCTCAGAGGTGGAAAAGAGGAGAAGCTTGGAGTGATGATGGGAGGGGACCACTTCCTCCTTCCTCTTTGTTATTGTCTGTGTCTCCACCCTTCCTCCCTTCTGCTAAGTCCCAGAGCTGGATTAATATCTCACAGAGCCCTACGCAAAATACCACCTTGTGGCTCCATATTAATTTATATATAAACTAGCTGGAGTACCCGGCGTTGCCCGGGACTTTAAGAATGTTTGTTTACACATCATCTTCCAAGCAGCCTCTCCTTTGGCAGGCCTCACGAAAAGTGTGACAAACTTCCCCATCAACAGTCCTAAGGTCTTCAAAGGAAGTATGACCTGTAATGGTGTAAAGCAAACTTTGGAGATAGAAGCATTCAAAATTTGTTGGATGTAAAGTGTAAACACGGCCAAGAGCTTCTGTTGCTCTGATACCAGGATGACCATCTACAGCGACTCCCTGTTTTCTGCGCATAAAAACTTTTTAAGAAGCATTCCATGTGTAATCTTTTGGCAGCTCACAGTACAGCATGGTCCTTGCAAAGTCATCATTTTGACACAGTTCAAAGAAAGAAGTCAACATTGTTGCATAATTTGGTGTAGTCAGAGAGCTGAGAGTGCTGGCAAAGCCTGCTAAAGCTCTCTTCGATAATAAACATTAAGATCCTGACAAAACATGACAACACAAAAAGCTTGCTCAGAGGCCCTACCCATATGCCGTGAAGCCCCACAATGAGAGTCCAGCAAAAATTGTGTTTTTTAATGAATTAAAAATTAACAGTAATTAATTTCGATTTAAAATTTTTTTTAGTTGCCTCCGCCGTATTTTAATATGCTCGTATGTAAAATTTCACGATCTTCTCTTGTAAACTGTGGTTTTGTATACAAAGACAGAAAGACAGAAGGACAATTTTTCTAATTTATATAGTAGAGAAGATAGAAAAGAAAAAATAGTAGATAAGCTAAATCCTTTTCTAATTCCGTACCTGACCCGTAGAGGGCGAATGCTAAGCAAAAGTTGTGTTTTTTAATTAATTAAAAAGTAACAGTAATTAATTTCTATTTCACATTCTTTTGGTTGCCTCCGCCGTGTTTTAATACACTCGTGTGTAAAATTTCACGATCGTGGCTTGTAAACTGTGGATTTGTATAGAAAGACAGAAGGACAAATTTTCGCTTTTACATAGTAGATACACACAGTGTATACATTTCTCACACAGCTCTCTCCACTCACTCAGATCTTCCCCCTTCTCACACATATCTCCTCCCCTCTTACATACACAATGATCCCCCCTCATTCAGACCCTGCCAAATCTCTCCCCCTTACACTGCTCACCTCCCCTTACACAGCTCTCCCCCCTCACTCAGATCCCCTCCTTCACATACATACACAGTTCTCCCCCTCACAAAGATCTCCCCTCCTCACACAGACAAACCCCCGCATACACTCATACACACACACAGCTCTTCCACTTAGCAAAGCTCCCCTCCCTTCACACACAAAGATATTCCCTCTTACTCAGATCTTCTCCCCCCACTCCTTAGTGTTGCAGGGTGTAGGAGATCAGCTATTCAACTGGGCAGGAGGGAATCACCTGTTGATGATCAGAGTCTGAAGCACATACAGAGATCAGTGCGTCCATACTGGGGACGTGGTATGGGCGGAGCCACAAGCGCTGCTCCGTCCACACCATGCTCCCTGTCTGGAGGCACTGATCTCTTTATGTGTTTCACGGTCAGCTCACTAGGTGCTCTGCCCTTCGTCGGGTGGCTGATCTCCAGTGCCCTGGCTGGAGCAGGTGCTCACCATGGATCACAATTGCAACCGTGTACGCAGATCAGTTGATGGTGAGTACTGTGCCTGCACATGCATCGCAGTACGCATATGTGAGTTAGCATTGCGATCGCTCTGCAATCACCTACGCAGATACAAAGCCATCGCACAGTGAGTGATGCCAGGTCAGCGTTTGGGGGGTGGTGACGGCCGGGGATGTGGACAGAGAAACGCAGGCGTGCCAGTCTGTTTGAACGCCGTTGCATGGGCATGTATAAATTAGAAACAGCGACGGCATACACAGCTTGTGTACTCGCTGCGTGCGACGAGGTTAGCAATTTCTGAGTAAGGTCAGACCTGTTGTAATTGTGCATGAGGGGCCGATGTTACTCGATGGCACCGGTGTATATGCAGGTTTGCAAGGTATTACGGATGTGCAAAAGCAGCAGTGGGCGTCTCTATGCTGGCTTTGGGCGTCTCTATACTAGCTTTGCGATTGCAGTCAGGCGCATATTTTCGCAGCTTACCTGCATGCGTAATCGCAGCAATAGAGATCCGTAGTGAATCGGGCCCAAAGTCCAGAAAAGAATTACAGATGGGAAACGCTGCACCATACCAGGAGATACACGGACATTTCTTTCCGAAGTGAATACTGAAAAATGGTGCCGGTCATAGACTTTCAGTTGAAGGTGTGTGTTGGGGGGCATAGCATAAGGTCGACTGCAAGCCAGGCCATGAATTGATCTCCCCCTCCCTAATTTGACTCTTTGCAAGGTCATTAAAATCCCAATTGATTTTCCAGGTCAACTCTGACCGTCCCCTTGACTCCCCTCCATATCGCCGTCCTCAACCCATTCTCCAGTGACACACTCTCTACTTACCTGAGGTGGGGCATGGGTGGCTCACAAGATGAGGCTCTGCTCATGTCTCTATTGTGACAGACTAAACCTTGCAGTAAAATAAAGGCCGGGGGAGTATATTTACTAAAGTGCCGGTTTTTAGAAGTGGAGATGTTGCCCCTAGCAACCAATCAGATTCTAGCTATTACCTATCCTCCAACATGACCCCTTCCATCAGGTACAGAATGCTCGGCTCCTGGACTTCCCACCTAATGTATGATTGCCATCACTTGTGTTGATCTAGGTAATTGATGAGAAAGGTGTTTCACCACAGTTGGCTGCAATCATAATTTAAGAGGGAAGTCCAGGAACAGAGCATTTTGTACCTGATGGAACGGATCATGTTGGAGGGTCTGCTATTATCTTCTATAAGGTGCTAGATAAATGTTAAGTAGAATCGGATTGGTTGCTATGGGCAACATCTGCTCTTCTAAAAACCCGCACTTTAGTACTGTAAACATACCCCAAGGAGAGAACAAGAGCAGAGTTGGTTCATTCTGATTGGCTATCAGAGTTTCTGACTTCACTGATTAATGGGGAGAAGACAGATACCTGTAACACTTGGACCAAAACTACACTGTAGTATATTAATCTTAGCGTGCCCTGGATGCCTTTATATCTATTCTATCCCAGAGTCACAATATGTTATGATCTAGAAAATCCCAGGGGGGAAGGATCGTAAGTGCTGTCAATAATGCCTCTGTGGAAGCGGACGGTGCAAGGAACCAGAGCCACCGAAACATCCTGCAGGCCCCGATGCCGACATGAGGGTGTGGCTAATCTTACGTGCATAAAAATGTCCCGCTCTGAGTAATTTGTATACAGTAGTTCTTGATGTGCACGCTGCCATGAAGCCACCAAATGGGGACATTGTTCTTCCTACACCCCTGCGATGGGGCACTGCGCGTGCCTCCGATGGGAACATTGATCCTCCTATGTCTTCGCTGGGCCTCCCATGCAGACCGGGCCTTAATAATTTGTACTCACCACACCCCCTTCTACAAGGGAGAATATCTAAAACAAAAGACAGTAGTCCTGATTCAGAGATGGGCGCTATGGCGATATTATCGCAAATAGACAATGGATTTTCCGTCTGCGCATGCGTCCTGATCCCGTAGGTACATTTTTCCAGTATATATTTGGACGCACAGTATCAGAAATGTAAGGACATTCCTGGACGCTACTGGGAGGTAACAGAGGAGATCTTTAGATGCTGCTAGTGGCCGTCTCAGTCCATTTGAGTGAATGGATGTCCACCAGGGAAGGGCTTTCTAGCCGACATTAGCATAGAAGAAAACAAAAACCAATATTGCGCTAATTAAGAAATTTTTTTTTAGATACTTGGCATGGCAGAAATAAATCAAGATGCCTTGTGTTAAGAAGAATACATTTTATATTAAAATATTATTATGAGAGCTGTACATTAACACATATTATATATACACATAACATAAATATGACAATAATTATAACAGTAGCCAAAACTCTAATATATATGAGGTTCAGTATAAAATAAAAGTGCTAATGTTCCAGTTCAAAGAGATGCTGTAGTTCATGCGGTGAGACACTTTATAACAATCCTTAAATGAACACACACAATGTTCCGGTGTATATTAATCAGTGGTATATCGGCTGTCTCTATATACAGTACCTCCAGTTTGCAGCCGAAATTAATAATATAACTGGCTGTCTCTCACCACCACATGAAAGGACAAATAGCCCAAGCACTTCCTTCACTGAGCTGTTCTAACACTGTCAGTACTTCCATCTATGAGCATGTAACGATCACCACTGACTCTTCTATAAGCCGGGTAATGGTCTGCGATGTAATTCACCTCCAGCCCTGTCTAAGAGCGAGTGTAGAGCGCAGCATGCATCGATCTCCTCCAACCTTTCTATGAGACGGGCAAGCACCTGCGATGTGATAATGCTCCGGCTGAAGTGCAAATGCCTGGCAAAGTATCAGGCAGGGAAATGTCAATTTTCTGACACGTTTCACTTCAATATAAGAAGATTTATTATAGCTTTAGCATAGAGTCACAGACACGACTGCGACAAAACACCCAAGGACGGCCGCGACTGCTTCTGACTATGCTGTGTGTTTGAAATTGGAGACTGCTGACATCTATGCAACTAACACAGGTCAGATCAGGATTGGCATGTATTGCCACATGACTGGCGGTTAAAATCCCGACAGCGCATGCCCAGCAGGGGTGAAGATTCCAACTGCGCTAAAGGTAAGTATGAACTAACCGAACCCCCCCTAACCCTAAGCCTCCTTTAGGGGTGCCTAACCCTAACCTCCCCCCAAGTGCCAAACCCTAGCCCCCCTCTAAGTGCCTAAACCTAACCCCCCCTTCCCTGCTGCCTAAACTTAAGTCTTCCGGGGGGGTGTGCCTAACCCTAACCTCCCTCCGGGGGTGCCTAACCCTAACCCCCCCTTTCCCTAGCCTAACCCTCCCGGGTACCTAACCCTGAGTCCCCCACGGGAGCCCTAAACCTAACCCTCCCCCCCAGCAGCTGTCTGCGCCTGGCTTACCTTCGATCGAGAAGCCGGGCGTCAGGCTCCTGGCATAGGTAAAATTACAGGCTTCGGGATTTTCGACGCCTGTCATTTGTACCTTGCCGGGATTAGACAGTCGGGAAGCCGGCGGTCAGGATTGCGTCCGTCGGCTTTCCGACTGCTTCCCATCAGATCAGCCCTGTCAGATAGATAGATAATATGCATCAAGTATAAAAATGAGAGATGTGTGCTGAGCCAGGGCCAGCGTGATGTGGTTGGTTGGCCCTCAGCAGCAGGGAGGCACAGGGCTTGAGAAGTGCTGCCTTTGCCACCTTCTCCATTAGCTGGGAGCCCACTGAGATTTTGTTACCAATGGGCACCTGGCGGCTCCTTCCCTACTCACTCCTAAGCTCTGCCTTCCAGCTCCCGCAGTGTGTGCAGGGAGAGACGTCATGACATCTCTCCCATAGTGCCGAGCGTGAGGAGCTGTCAGATGGTGGTGAGCACAGGAGTGGGGCTTCAGGTAAGTACATGTGTCTGTGTGTCATTATGTGTAAGGGGCATTATTACTGTGACCATTATTTGTAATGGGCAAACATTATTGTGGGCATTATCTGTAAGGGGCACTATTACTGTGAGCAGTATGTGTATAAGGGGTACTATTACTGTGGGCATTATGTTTAAGAGGCATGTGTATAAGGGGCACTACTACTGTGGGCATTATATGTATAAGGGGAACTATTGTTGTGGGCATTATGGGGTCTATTTACTAAGCAGTGTTAGGAGACAGAGTGAAAAGTGATAAGAAACTGATAAGGTGCCAGCCAATCAGCTCCCAACTGTCATCTCACAGGCTGTGTTTGAAAAATGATAGTTGGGAGCTGATTGGCTGGCACCTTATCACTTTTCACTCTGTCTCCTAACACTGCTTAGTAAATAAACCCCTGTATTTATAAGGGGCAGTATTACTGTGGGCATTATGTGTAAAGGGCACAACTGTCAGCTTTATGTGCAGAAGGGGCACTACTATGGGCATTGTGTATAAAGGGAACAACTCTGTTGTAACATGAATAAGGGACACTATTATGGGCACTAAGGGCCTGATTCAGACCCGCTCGCTGAGCGCTCGCAAGCGGGTCGATGGTGCCCAAGTGCGCATGCGCACGACGGAGGCGCCTCCGTCGTGCGCATGCGCGAGACCCAAATAACGACGGCCAAGCCGTCATTATGGGTCTCGCACCTAAGGGGGCGTGCTGTCGATGTTGATTGATAGCACGCCCCCTTTGGGGCGTGCCGGGGGCGTGGCTGCCCAGATGGAGGCGTCCCCATGGGAACGCCTACCGTCTGGGTCCGGCCCCACTGACATCACTAGTGATGTCAGTGGGAGTGCTTTTGGCCCAGATAGAGCCAAAAGCACTCCAGGGCTTGCGGCAGCGAGACCCTACCGCAGGGTCTCATCGCAAGCCCGATGGTCGCGATGGTCTTGACCAGGGCCTATGTGCGGTGTAATGTGAATAAGATTTCACTACTGTGTGGTGTAATTTTATATGGGGGGTACTATTGTATGACCACACCCCCTCCTTGTGAGATCACACTCCTTTTATCCAGCACGCTCCTAGGGCACGCGCTGTCCCTTTATAAAAACTGGGAGGGTGCAAAGTTAAAGTTAGCAGGCGGCTCTGAACACCCTAGCACCGGCCCTGTGCTGCCGTTTTGATTTTGGTTTTGGATCTGGATTCATCTTCATGATTTGGTTTTGGCTTTACAAAGCCACCCTGAAGTGTTTTAGTTTTCATTTTCTCTCTGAGTGTTTTTTTTAAATTGATTAAAAGTTTTTAAAAACAGCTAAAATCATTTACATTTTTGCAATCCAAACTTCTACATTTGGATTTAATATCTCAATTCCAAACCACTGATAGATCAGAACCGTGACTCGGATTTGTCTGGAATCATGAAATTTGGGTGGATTCAGATTTCTGGAGAACTTGATTCATTAATTGAAAAGATTTTTAATTTCTCATTTTTATTAGAGTCAGTTCAACCAATACTTATATATCAGTTAAATATAACTTTATGATGACTTCTTACTTATGATTCCTTCCAGAAGTTACACTGAATGCAGCGCGACCAGCATAAATCATTCTGTTTTACAATTCATTTGAATAAACCTAATGTCGACTAGATGTCCTGCAATTTATTGACTTGAACATTCTCCAGTGATTCCTGGGCTGCTGAAGCACAAACCAAATCATACGGATAAAAAGCCTGAGATTATAATTTGTACAATGAATGCTCACCGCTGATTTCTCCTAATTACAAGATGACTTCCTTCCCAAATCCTTTAATTGTCCTTGGAAGTGATCACTGATAACTGCAGATACAAGGGAACGTTCTAATGATGGCTTTGTTTATTGATTTATCAAAGAAAAAGACATAACCACAGTTAATAGCAGGATATTTTGTTGGCGAATGTAAAGCACATAAGTGTTTCCATATACATTACGAGGAATTGAAGAGTGTTCAGGGAAACAGACTATCTTTATTAACAAGTGTGTATATGTGTGTGCGTAATGTATGTATGTGTGTATATGTGTGTGTGTATGTACGTATGTATGTATGTATATGTGTGTGTGTATGTATGTATGTACAGTATGTATGTATGCATGAATATATGTATGTGTGTTTGTGTATGTATGTATGTACAGTATGTATGTATGTATGCATGAATATATGTATGTGTGTTTGTGTATTTGTGTGTGTATGTATGTATACATGTACAGTGTGCATGTGTACACTCAAACACAATAAAACAAATATGTATAAGGCCCCCGGAATCATTTGGTCTGGCCCTCGGAGCTTTTTTCTGCTAGCCTCATCTGACTAGCAGGGAGCCTAGAATGGCACCCTGCAGACAAATTTTATGCAGCAGTGCCTTAGGACGCTTCAGACGGTCACACCGCTGCCCTTACAGCTTCCTGGAGCATCCTCAGGATGCTCCAGGCATTGCTGTAATCACTGGTGATTGTGGACCCGCCCCTATGTGACATCACACAGAGGGGGCGTGACCTGCACCAGGCCCGCAAATAATGTTATATACATCAAAATGGTCCTCGGCAAAAAAAAGGTTCCCCAACCCTAGTTTAAATGCAGATTACTGTATTCATTTATTTGCAAATATAACATCATTATAAGCAGTTATTGCACCAATACCCAATGCTAGTAAAAACCATAAACAAAACCTTGTAATATGTCCCCATGTTATCAGCGAGTGAGAGGAGCCTTCATTAATGCACCACAAAGCTTCTCTGCTTGGTGTACAATGTACTTAATAAGCCACCATCATGACTAGGGCCAGTTCCGGATCAACAAATAGAATTCAACAAATTAGTGAGTATATACTAGTTACCTAGTTACCTATTACCAAATAGGTGGAGTAGGCTCCGGCCTATGGGCTCCGTGCCTTTTAGGGGCCCGGTGACAATAGATCAAAATAATATTGATTTGATCTTGAAAGTTACAATCAAGCTTTCTTACATTGTTCTCAAAAGAATAGAAAAAATTAATCAACTCAAAGAAACAAAAACTTTACAATAAAGACTCTATAGAGAAAATACTGTATTAATGTAATGTACCCATTGACAACTTACAGTAGAAATCATAGACATCAGATTCACGTTACAGTTTGTCTCTTAAAAGCTCATCTTCTGTCAGCTGTCAGTTTGTAAATAATTACGGTTCAATCTACGTAAGTATGGCTTATTAATATAGTTGGTTGGTAAAATTAAAAATGTATTGGGAGATCATTTGTGAGGGGGCCCCCATGATTTCCACTGCCTATGGGCCTCCACAGGGTTTAATCTGGCACTGACTAGGGCAGGGGGTGCACTTGCTGTGGGAGGCAGAGGAGTGCCAGGCCTGGTGTGACGCCCATCTACTACAAAACTGAAAGCCCGACTGGAGTTTCTTAGTGAATACTCAGAAGAACATTTACCTTTCTCCTCAATCTTATGCTGCTGCCCCCTCTGCCAGTCACTACACAGACTCCCCACAGAATCAGATTCAAACTCCTCATTCACCTAAAAAGCCCTTCACCACTCTTCTCCTCCATACATCTCCAGCCTCATTTACACTCACACTCCCTTCCACGCTCTTCCCTTCGCCCATGACCGCCTGATCTCCTCACTTGCCTTCAACACACCCCTTTTATCTTCCCTTTAAGACTCACCTCTTCACTCAAGCCTACCACCCCTCCACCTAAGTGTCTAGTCCAGGGCTTAAAGTGGTCCTGGAGAGGTGGTGGAACTCATCTCTCCAGCTGCCTAATCCCCCTCCCCCCCCCCCGCCACACTAGTATGACAGGCCAAAACAAGTGTGAAAACTGTTCTTTATAAACACACACACTGTGGTGTACAGAAAACGGTAAAGTGAATGGCTGGGGGCCACCTAGGCCTTGGGCAGAAGCTTTGTGAGCTATGGCAGTGGGAAATACATTTTAGATGTTTTTTTAGCATTCCTGCCATCAGCTGAGACTACAATGTTAGATCACTTAAAAGAAAAAAAATGTTCTATATCATCAGTGTTATTTTTCTGCCGTGCCTCTGAGTGTTTTTATGGGGTCCCCACAAACTAGTCTATGACACTTGGATGCCCAGTGTTTTTTTTGCAACCCCTATGTATTGCCGTCCCTTGATTCTTTCATTACATGCAGTATATGCTGATTTCTCTGAAGAAATTGAACTGCAGTAGGCAGACAGTGAGTGGCTCTCTGTCTGTGCGACTTCTGTGCAGGGACTTGGTGGAACTGGAACTAGTTCCACCTACCATTAGAGGTGACGGAACTCAGTTCCACCTCATTCCTGCCCACTATAACCCCTGGTCTAGTCCCTCCGTCACCCAGTGCTACCAGTCTTCTGTGTTTGAATTTCCTTTTATTAATGTAACCTTTTGCATATAGGGGGCCTCATTCAGAGGCGGTCGGAGGATGCAAGCGGTCGCTCAGAAACTGGGCGGCCGCTTGCATCCTGACCGCCCGCCTCTGTTTCGGTCGTTAGGTTGTGGGTTTACACCCACAGCTCTAACGACCGCTAGGGAGATGACCATCGCGACCATCGGGGCTTACGACGAGACCCTAGGGTAGGGTCTCACTTGTCGTAAGCCACGGAGAGCTTCTGGCTCTGTTAGAGCCGGAAGGTCTCCACTGACATCACTAGTGATGTCAGTGGGGCCTCCCCCAAATGGCAGGCGTTCCCATGGGAACACCTCCGTTTGGGCTGCCACCCCCCCGGCCCGCCTTCCAAACGGGGCGAGCTGTCAATCAACATCGACAGCTCGCCCCCTTTGGAAAGAGACCCACTACGACTGGCGCTGTCGGTCGTAGCGGGTCTCACTCATGTGCACGAAGGAGCCGGCTCCCTCTTTCGCATGCGCACTAGACAAACATCGAGGCGGCCGTGCGGTCGTGGACCGTATGGCCGCCTCTGAATAGAGCCCAGGGTCTCCTCTCCCTTAATTAGTTAGTTACTATATGTCTTGTATATATTAGTCTGCTGCACCCATGCAAATTAGTATGCTTCCCCCCCTGTGCGGTACTATAGAACCCTTGTGGCACCATATAATTAAATATAGATAAAAGATAATAGCAATAGATCTGGTTTTGGTGGAGATAGGGTTTCTTCCTAGGTAAGCAGCACCCCGGCCAAGGTATCACTGTTGGTAGACCTCTCTAGCAAACTCCAGCAATAACCTGCCCATCCACAAACGGCTCATGCATTTTACAGAGTCCATTTACTGCTGACAGCCACTGTCCTTGGGAAGATGAGCATGATTCAGCCAGTTCGGTGAACTTTTCGGGTGTATTTACTAAAATGCGTGTTTTTAGAAGTGGAGATGTTTCCCATATCAACCAATCAGATTATACTTACAATTTATCTAGCACCTCTTAGAAGATAATAGAATCTGATTGGTTGCTATGGGCAACAACTCCACTTTTAAAAATCCGCACTTTAGTAAATTTACCCCTTATTGGCAGGGGCATTTCTAGAGAGGAGGGGGCTCTTGTGCAGTCTCCGACACGGGCCCCCTCCTCTCCGCCCGGCGGCCGGTAGCACACTGAGCTGTGCGCGGCCAGTGCCGGAGTTATAGACTCTGGGCACTAGAGTGTGCCCAGAGTCTATAATGAATGCACAGGTCACCGGGAAAATGGCCGTGGTGGCCATTTTCCCTTTACTGCGCAAGCTCAAATGGCAGGAAAATGGCCACCGCTGCCATTTTCCTGTCATTTTACAGCGCTGGACCCACACGCCGACATGGGACTCCGGAGAGGTAAGTAATATTATGGGTGAAGGGTGTGCAGTGCGGGGCCCCCCTGGACCCAGGGGCCCGTGTTCCCCGCACACCCTGAACCCATTATAGATACGCCTATGCTTATTGGTGTGATAGAAGTAAGTGGTAAGCAATGATACACAATCTGTACTATTATCTCATATTGCAGGCAGGGGCGTATCTATAATGGGTGCAGGGTGTGCGGGGAACACGGGCCCCTGGGTCCAGGGGGGCCCCGCACCGCACACCCTGCACCAATATAATTACTTACCTCTCCAGAGTCCCACGTTGGTGCGGGGGTCCGGCACTGTAAAAACGACTGGAAAATGCCAGCCGCCGCCATTTTCCCATTGTTTGCGCATGCGCAGTACAGGGAAAATGGCCGCGGTGGCCATTTTCCTGGTGGCCAGCACATCCTCTATAGACTCTGGGCGCACTCTAGTGCCCAGAGTCTATAACTCCGGGGCTGGCCGCGCACATCTCAGTGCGCTGCAGGCCGCCGGACAGAGAGGATGGGACCCCTCCTCTCTAGAAATGCCC
The DNA here is from genome assembly GCA_031769625.1 of Taudactylus pleione. Taxonomy (NCBI): domain Eukaryota; kingdom Metazoa; phylum Chordata; class Amphibia; order Anura; family Myobatrachidae; genus Taudactylus; species Taudactylus pleione. The sequence goes on from JAUIMM010000358.1 coordinate 1,326,567, forward strand.
CTGATTGCAGGGTGTCAATGCCTCTGAAGCTGCGTGCGATGTCAAAATTATGCAAAGTGAAGCCGACACATGGCAGGAAGTCTGTGTGTACAAGTCCATTCACTGACATTCACTTCTGGACTACTATCAAAGTATAATGAATAGGCTTTAAAAGAGTGCATAAAATGCTTAAAATGAACTACCATGCCTTCGGGACTAATATAGATATTGCTTTTTATTGTGCTCATTATATATAAATGAAAATGTCAACATGCAGGAGTCATATTTTGTAATGTAATGTAAATATGTAACTGCTAAAATGAGAAACACAACAATAAATATCCATTTATATTAGCTCGGTAACATTATTCACTACCGAATAAAATAAATGTATATTTTAAAATATGTAGAGAGGGCTGGTTTGCTTTAATGTGGTCAATAAATACAAAATATACCTAAAAGAAAGTGAGATATTTGGCAATGGCGACATGCTTGTTTAGGTTAGTAATGGAAAAGAACAAAAGTAGTTTTGATCGCGTTCCAGGAGACGAACAGTTTTCCTCTCTCCTCTGCATAAAGTTTACAGACTTGTTCCCATCACTTTCCCTGACGAGCTCCCACAGGTCTCTGGTGAGTAGTAAAGTACTGTAAGTGCCTGCGATGAGCATGATAGAAATACAAACAAGTGCTATAATTTGCCGTTTGACAGTACAAGAGCATTAAGAACATAAGTATAACACAGTCTAACACAGATCCCGGACTGTAAGGCTCAGGGGGCCTCATATAAATTGTCATTCTTAGTTTACACTGATTATCCTGGTTACCATTACCCATAAACCATAAACAACATCCAGAGCATTTCCTTGTAGGAATATAACATATGTGAGGAGAGGCTGCAGATGTATTTTTATTTATTTATTAACATTTTTTATATAGCGCAACATATTCCATATTCCGTTGCGCTTCACAATTGGAAACATTAATAGAACAAAACTGAGTAATAACAGACATATATAGAGGTAGCATGGCCCTGCTCGCAAGCTTACAATCTATAAGGAAATAGATACACAAGGTTAGTTGCTATATTGCATTTTGGTCCAGCCAGGTTGCAGAGGATCTTGGTGGGTTGGATGATCCAGTCACACAGGAATGTTGGCCAAAGGTAAGGAGGATGTGAAAGAAAGACAATGGTTATGTGTGGACTGTGAGAGGGGATGTAATTAGATATGGAAGCTATGAAGGTTATGTGGGTGGTTCTGGAATCTGATAAGCTTATCTGAAGAGGTGAGTTTTCAGGGAACGCTTAAAGGTTTGGAGACTAGAGGAAAGTTTTATTGTGCGTGGGAGGGCATTCAACAGAGTCAGTGCAGCCCGAAAAAATGGATGTCTAATGTCATGTTAGAGGTTTAATAAAAAATATATGTATCAGTTCAAGCAGTGATCTGGGAAAAGGCTTGTCACTGGTTTCAAACATGTTTTTAAAAAACTGCTAATAATAAATCAATCAATACATATTATTATTATTATTATTATTGTTATTCATTCATACGGTATGTTGCCACAAGGGGCCCACAGCACCTTACCAGTGGCAGATCTAGACTTTACTTTTAGGGGGGGCAGTTTAAGAATTAATGCTGACTCCATCCCTATCTATTCATTACTCCTCCCACTTGCCTCTCCCATTTTCAACAACTATTGAAAAAATAAAACAAACTGGATATTCATTAACAGGAAATATATCATAATAATACATACATACACATACAATGTGAAGCAGACCCCCCCCACCCCACAATAATAATACGATCCACTAACAGACTGCAAAAGTGACAGGCAGGACCTGCGGTGTTCTGCACTGCAATCCAGCCACTGCACCCAGCACTGCTCGGCTGCTCCTGAAGATGGCGCCTTATGCCTAGAGGGACCTGGTAATATGTTCCAGAGACAGAGAGTCTGTTATCTTTACATGCAATGTGCACCAGACTCCCACCCCCAATAATAATATGCTCCACAGAGGCTCCTTCAGCGCCACATGTGCATCAGAACCCCCAATAATGATGTGCTCCACAGAGGCTCCCCTTAGCCCCCCATTAATAATATGCTCCCCAGCCGCAACATGTGCCCAGCACCCCCATCCACCCAACAAACAATATGCTCCACAGAGCAGGCTCCTCCCAGCCCCACATGTGCACCAGACCCCCCCCCAGACCCTTAATGATATGCTCCACAAGGACTCACTTACAGCAGTCTGCAGAAAAAATGACAGACAGGAGAAGACTGCATTTATCACTGTCACACAAACACAGCCAGCTCCGCTGCTCAAGATGGTGCCCACCTCGATGGATCCTAAGCATCCTCACTGCGCAAAAGAGGACAGGAGAGTCTGTCACACATCATGCTGGTGCTGCACCGCTGACACATTGTCAAAAAGTGGACGAGGCTTTCAGGGCTGTGTGTACTGGGGGTGATTGCCCTTATCGCCCCCCCTTGGATCTGCCACTGCACCTTACAAAGGGCCTGCTTCAGATCCGCACACAAATGCCATCGCAGCTGCGATCTCTCACGGAATACAATTGCGATGATATGCCAGAGACAATCCATTTTCTCAGAGGTTTCCTGTTGCAGAGGTAAGAATAGACTCAAGCCTACTGGCCTGCATCTAGCAGAGAGGGATGGGAGGGGGACCAAAAAAGGAGCGTGCTGGGCCCCAAGATCTGTTGCGGACCCTGGATCTGACCCATGTCTGGCAATGCTTTCCAGGGACAATTCTGCACATCTTCATGCCTCAGTAGCTCTCCCAGCTGCAGCATGGTAACAGATGCTGCGTAGACACTGAGTTGAACTACTGTTGGTGATTAGCAGAATTGTCCCCGCACTGCTGTGTGTGGTGCACATGACCCTCTGGGTCCAGAGTGTCAGGTCTGGATTATTTTTTCAACCCAGGGTGGATGCAGGAGAAGAAACATGAATGGTTTTGTAGTATTGGACTGCAGCAGGTATAATAGGAGTATTGTCATTCATGAAGTGGTAATAAATATATAAACTGGCAGAAAATAAACAAGTCCAAGTGAAGTGAGGCTGAAAACTAATGTCTGGCAGGGAAACAAAGTCCAATTAATGAGGCTGGAAAGAGGTGTCAGGCACAAAAAAACAAAGTCCAATTAGTGAGGCTGGGAGCAGGTGTCAGACAGAAAAAACAAAAGTCCAATGGAGGTGTGACTGAGGAACAGAGGTTTGAAGTACTGGAGTGGGTTCTGAGTCTGGAGTGCTGGAGGGTACACAAACCATGGGGTGAGTAACAGGGTATAGCAGGGTAGATGTGCGTATCCAGGAACAGCCTGTGATGGAGACAGAGCAGGAAACGGAGCACTGCTGGGACTGCAATAATCACACCGAGCTAAGGAGCACAGAGAACTCTCACACAGCTTGCGCTGTGTGTACGTTGCACCGGCAACTAGAGGGTGTGCTGAACACCCTCAAATACCATGGGAAAGTGCATGATAGGCTGCTGAGAGTAAACACAAGACGCTCCAACCTGATTGGCCCATTCAGGTCACATGCTCCAAACCAAAATTGTGGCACCCAGCAATCCCCAGCATGGCAGCGCTGCCCGTTTTACCTATCACCACATTGCTTGTACCCCTCAGACATCCACGAGCACCTCGCACCAACCTCCAGGCACCGGCACCCCCACCGGTAGGACTGCGTTAAGCACCCACACAGGCAGAGACCACGACTCACCAGGTACAACAACTCTGGTCATGACAGTACCCCCTCCTTTATGAGTGACCACCAGACACTTCCGAGGCTTCTCTTTGTTAGAGGCATGGACCTTCCGAATGAGGCCAGGAGTGTGAACATCAACTGCTTTAATCCAGCAATGTTCTTCTGGTCCGTAACCCTTCCAGTCCAGCAGGTACTGTAAATGTCCACAATGAATGCCTGAGTCCAGGACTTGTTTCACTTTGAATTCTACCCCCTTCTCAGTGAGGACTTTAGGAGGTGAAGGTAGAACTTTGCGGAACAAGGGGTTTTAGTAGGGAAATGTGAAACAAATTAGGTATCTTGAGGTAAGAAGGAAGATTTAGTCAGCAGGCCACAGGGTTAATGACCTCAATGATGGAGAATAGACAATTGAACTAGGGTGCAAATTTCATGGACAGAATCCTGAGGCGTATGTTGAGGGTGGAAAGCCAGACCTGATCCCCTGCTTGCATCTTGGGAACAGTTCTACATTTCCTGTCTGCCCCTTTTTTATAACGCTAAGAAGTCTTGAGGAGAGTAGCATGAACTTGTGCCCAAATATGAGCAAATTTCCATAGAGTACAATCAACTGCAGGAACATCATAGACTGGCAGGTCTTTAAATACAGGAACTCTAGGATGGATTCCATAAACCACATAGAATGGTAACTGACCGGATGAGGAATGGTAAGAGGAGTTGTGCACAAATTCTGCCCAAGGAAGCGAGTCAGACCAGTTATCTTTTGTTCACTCTCTCTGTGGATCCATTACTTTAAGGATGATAGGCTGTAGAGAAATTAAATTTGACTTGCAGAGTAGAACAGAGATCTCTCCAAAATTTGGCCATAAACTGTACCCCACGGTCCAATGCAATGTCAGTTGGAAGTCCATGCAAACGAAACATATGGTTTACAAACAACTGAGCCAGTTCAGAAGTGGAGGGCAATTTTGAAAGTGGAACATAATGGACCATCTTTGGTGGTGTAACCATTGGAAACCAGCAAGTCCGTCACAAAATCCATGGATAGATGGGTCCATGGACGGGTTGGAATAGGAAGAGGCTCCAGGTCTCCGGCAGGAGCTTAACTAGATGTTTTGTGTTGGGCACATTGGATGCAAGAGGCAATAAACTCAGCCACCTCTGATTTCATGACGGACCACCAATAGGAGTGTTGCAGAAACTCTAACATCTTACGGATGCCTGTGTGACCTGCGAAGCGAGATGGGTGAGCCCAAAACAGAAGTTGTTTCCGTAACTCCAGAGCCCTCTGTGGACTTCCACATTGCTGTCTGAAGAGAAGGAGAGTGACAGAGCATCGGCTTTTTGATTGTGGAATCCAGGACGATAGGTCAGAGTAAAACTGAAACGTGAAAAGACTATGGCCCAGCGGGCAAACCTAGAACTGATGCACTGAATGTTTTTTAGAAACAGCTGGTTTCGATGGTCGGTATATACTGTAAAAGGAAACTTGGCACCTTCGAGTAGGTAATGCCACTCCTCCAAGGATAACTTGACCACCAGCAATTCCTGCTCTCCAATGGCATAATTTCTCTCTGCCGGGGAAATTTTTTTTTAGAAAAGAACCCACATGGATGGATCTTGTTGTCCTGGAATTTCAGCAAGAGATTGGCTCCCACCACCTCAGCTGAATCATCCACCTCTAAGAAAAAAGGCCTGTTGGTGTATGGTTGTCTCAGGACTGGATCCGATATAAAGGCTTGCTTCAACATTTGAAATGCCGTCTCAGCCTCAGGAGGCCACTGGGAGGAGATGGCCCCTTTACAGGTTAATGCAGTGATGGGTGCCACTAGCAATGAAAATCCCTTGATAAACTTCCTGTAATAATTACAAAATCCAAGAAAGTCTTTGTATTGCCTTTAGAGAAGTGGGACAAGGCCAGTCCAGAATTGTCTGAAACTTTTTAGGATCCATCTCCAATCCAGAGGCAGAGATCATGTACCCTAAGAATGGAATGTAAGGAACTTCGAAGACACATTTCTCAAATTTGCAGTACAGATTATTTCTTCTCAGGTGAGTCAGGACTTCTTTAACATGATGTTGATGTTCTTTGAGGTCAGCAGAAAAAATTAAGATACAGTATCATCCAAATGCACAGCTACGTAAACATAGAGTAAGTCTCTGAATATCTCATTCACAAAACTCTGGAAAACTGCAGGGGCATTACAGAGTCCAAATGGAATTACTAAGTATTCAAAGTGCCCATCTCAAGTTTTGAAGGCGGTCTTCCAATTCATCACCAGCGCGAATTCTAATGAGATTGTAAGCCCCTCATAAGTCCAGTTTAGAGAAGACTGTGGCTCCTTTGACATGATCGAACAACTCGGTTATAGGCAATGGGAATCGTGTTTTTATAGTGCTATTGTTGAGGCCCCGATATTCAATACACGGTCGGAGACCCCATCATTCTTGAACACAAAAAAGAACCCGGCTCCAGCAGGAGAAATGGATGGTCTGATGAAGCCCTTTTCCAGGTTCTCCCAGATATATTCTAACATGGCCTTGGTTTTGGGCAAGGACAAGGGCTATGTACGACGTCGGGGAGGAGTCTTAACTGGCATCAAATCGATTGGACAGTCCCAGTCTCGGTGTGGAGGTAGGATATTAGCCGTGCTTTCAGAAAAAATATCAGAAAAAGACCTGTATGGAATGGGGAGTTGTAGATTTTCTGATGTCTGAGTTTCTCTTACAGGTTTGATGTGTGGAATACTTTTGACAAGCATTGCCCCAGGAGTGAATTTGCGTGGAATTCCAATCGATTTTGGGATTGTGTTTGCATAGCCAGGGATATCCTAGAATAACATTGTGAGATGCCTTGGGTATTATCAGAAAACTGATGAGCTCTGAATGAAGGGCTCCTATACGAACTAACATAGGATGAGTCCGCTTGGAGACTATGCCATTGAGAATAGGGCTGTCATCGATTGCAGATAGGGTGATAACGTGATCGAGAGTAATAAAGGATACTTGGAGTTTTTTGTTAAATCCGAGGGTAATAAAGTTTTCTGCTGCCCCAGAATCTAGGAGGGCAGAAACGAACACAGGACCTTGTTCCAAGTCCAGGGTTATGGGCAGAACTGACATATTTTGATGAAGGATTCACTATTCCTAACCGAGTGTCCCCAGGGCTGGTTAGGAGCAGAAGTTTCCCGGACGGAGGGAGCAGGAAGCTACAAGATGGCCGGACTCCTCACAATACATGCAGAGGTTTTCTCTGCATCGTTTCTGCCGTTCTTCATTAGTGATGCGAGCCCGGTTAACCTGCATAGGTTCATCATCTGTGGATCCAAGGGTTGGTGTGACAGGAGGGATAACAGGGCGAACCCTGGAATGATCAGTTCTACTTTTCTCTGCCTGTCATTCCCGAAAGCGTAGATCCACCTTGTTGCACAAGGAGATGAGGTCATCGAGTTTAGTGGGAAGGTCCCGGGTGGCTAGGTCATCTTTTAGCCGATCCGAAAGGACGTTCCTGAAGGCCGATGTTAATGCCTCCTCGTTCCACTTTAATTCTGATGCTAGCATTTGAAACTGGATAACATACTGACTGAGGATGAATCCCTTGTCTGAGGTACATAATTTCTGAGGATGCAGAAGAAGTCCTTCAGGGTCCGTCAAAGATTCTCCTGAATGATGCTTGAAAGTGTGTATAATTATCCAGTAGAGGATCTGAACGCTCCCATAATGCACCCAGTCCAATGTGGGTCCGGACAGCAGGTACACAATATAAGCCACTTTGGTGTTAGAAGTAGGGAAGTTGGAGGGTTGGAGGGTTGAATGGTAAAGTGTACATTGCATTGGTTCAGAAAACGACAACATATCTTGGGGTTGCCATTAAATTTACTGGGCATAGGTAAGTGCAGATGAGGGGAAGCACTGGGAACCAGAACCATCGGTGCGGGCTGATTGGTGGTCTGCAAGGCGTCTTGCCTGAGAGACATCTCCTGGAGAAAATGTGCCAATTGCTGCTGTTAGGCCTCCAGGCCTTCTAGTTGATTTTTCAATACTCTGTAGAAAATCCATTCTAGGGTCCTATTCAGTGGCTACATCCATTTGGCCAGTGCAAACTGTCAGGTCTGGATTATTTTTTGAACCCGGGGAGGATGCAGGAGAAGAAACATGAATGGGTTTGTAGTATTGGAATGCAGCAGATTTAATAGGAGTATTATTATACATGAAGTGGTAATAAATATATAAACTGGCAGAAAATAAACAAGTCCAAGTGAAGTGAGGCTAAAAACAAATGTCTGGCAGGGAAACAAAGTCCAATTAATGAGGCTGGAAACAGGTGTCAGACAGAAAAAACAAAAGTCCAATGGAGGTGTGACTGGGGAACAGAGGTCTGAAGTACTGGAGTGGGTTCTGAGTCCGGAGTGCTGGAGGGTACACAAACCATGGGGTGAGTAACAGGGTATAACAGGGTAGATGCGGGTATCAAGGACCAGCCTGTGAGGGAGACAGAGCAGGAAACGGAGCATTGCTGGGACTGCAATAATCACACCGAGCTAAGGAGCACAGAGAACTCTCACACAGCTTGCGCTGTGTATATACGTTGCACTGGCAACTAGAGGGCATGCTGAACACCCTTAAGTACCATGGGAAAGTGCATGATAGGCTGCTGAGAGTAAACACAAGATGCTCCAACCTGATTGGCCCATTCAGGTCACATGCCCAAAACCAAGATGGCAAAATCCACAGCATGGCAGCGCTGTCAGTCTTACCTGTCACCACATTGCTTGTACCCCTCAGACATCCACATGCACGTTGCGCCAACCTCCAGTCACCAACACCCCCACCGGGAGGACCGCGCCCAAGCACCCGCACAGGCAGAGACTGCGACTCACCAGGAACTACAACTCTAGTCGTGACACAAAGGGTTTCACCCTGCACCCATTTCTTCAATACTAACCTCTCTGGAGTCCCGCGCCTGCAGTGGAGGTGCTGCAGATATCAACGAGAAAATTATATGGCGGCCATATATTGTTTTGCGCATGCACAGTAGAGAAAACATTGCTGGGTAAATTTCCCAGAGACCTGCACATGCACAGTAGGCTCTGCCCCAGCACCAGAATCTACTAGTACTTACAACTGCACTGCCGGCTAGAGAGGAGATTGTGCACACGAGCCCCCTCCTCTCTTAATACCTCCCTTCTCTTTTATACAGTGTTCAGACCAATTTAAATACTTACAAACAGTGTACATCAATAAAGTGTGGTCTACTGGTGCGACAAATGTATCCTGTCATATAGACTGTTCACTGACATGGAGACTGCCACATAATGCTGTACGACACGGTCAGTATGAACTGGCTGCATTAAGCACATACAGTAGTAATGCAGATGCAATTCAATGTACCCGTGTATGACCATTACTGCATCACATTATACAGAGCTGCATGAAGCCACTCTTTTTTCATTTTTTTCTCCATCGAACACCCCGAAGCTTAGAGGCTGCACAATGGGTCTACAGCCAATGAACACGCATGTACACATTCTGTACAAGTACAGGAACGTACATTTACAGTGCGGTTTGGGCCTGATTCGGAGATGCGCTCTATTGCAGCAGCAGCTTCTGCTTTTTTTCAGAACCCAGTCACCACCCAGGAACACTCATGGTTTTCCCTTAGTTGTCTCTAATGCCAGCAATCCCGCACGTAACTGCGCATTTGTGCATACACACAGCAGACTGCATGCGCCATGGCGGTTTCCAGAATATTTAGCGCTTGCGAAGTAGCAAATAGTTGCTCAACTGCGCAACCAGAATTTTTTTTCCTCACTATTTTACCCATTGACAATTAATGGTTTTTGGTGGAGGTAGGGGGGTTCTTATTTATTTTTATTAGGGGTGAGCGGGTTCGGATTTCTGAAATCCGAACCACCCCGAGCGCCCCCGATCCGAGGCCAATCCGAGTCAGGCCCGACTTTTCCCGCCTGACTCGGATTTGAAATCGAGGCAAAACGTCATCATCCCGCCTTCCGGTTCTCGCGGGTTTTGGATCCTATATAAGGTACCCGCGTCGGCGCCATTTTCTCACTCGGCTGTGGACAGTGAAGAGGGAGGGTGGGAGATAGGGCTGGCTGGGCTGTGTAGTGTAGTGTAGTGCAGTGTAGTTTTCTGCTGTTCTGTGCTGCGCTGCTGTTGTCCATAGGGGCTGTGTCCACTCCTCCAAAGTCCATAGGGGCTGGCTGGACTGTGTTGTGCAGTCAGTTGTCCATAGGAGCTGTGTCCACTCCAAAGTCCTGTGCAGTGTCCCAGTCCTTACCCCTAGCGCCTGTAGTGTTGTCCAGGGGGTGCTCTGTCCATCAGGGGTGCTCCCCCCAAGTGCAAAAAAAATAAATATTTTTCTGTGTTTGTGAATTGTGTGCACAGTAGCCGCACATGCATCAACAAAGTAGTGCCAACGTGCGCCTGTGTCATAAGTAAAGGGCCGGCTGGCTTGACCGTTAAAGGGTGCTGTAACCCCCAAAGTGCACTCCAAACAAAATAAAAAATATTTTCTGTGTTTGTGAATTGTGTTCACTGTGGCTGCACGTGCATCAACAAAGAAGCAGCGCCAAGCATGCGCCTGTGTCCCATAAGTAAAAGGCCAGCTGGCTTGTCCGTTAAAGGGTGCTGTAACCCCCAAAGGGCACTCCAAACAAAATTAAAAAATATTTTCTGTGTTTGTGAATTGTGTGCACTGTGGCTGCACGTACATCAACAAAGGAGCAGCGCCAAGCGTGCGCCTGTGTCCCATTAGTAAAGGGCCGGCAGGCTTGTCCGTTAAAGGGTGCTGTACCCCCCAAAGTACACTCCAAACAAAAAAAAAATATTTTCTCTGTTTGTGAATTGTGTGCACTGTAGCCGTACGTGCATCAACAAAGTAGTGCCAAGCGTGCGACTGTGTCATAAGTAAAGGGCCGGCTGGCTTGACCATTAAAGGGTGCTGTAACCCCCAAAGTGCACTCCAAACAAAATAAAAAAATATTTTCTGTGTTTGTGAATTGTGTGCACTGTGGCTGCACGTGCATCAACAAAGGAGCAGTGCCAAGCGTGAGCCTGTGTCCCATAAGTAAAGGGCCAGCTGGCTTGTCCGTTAAAGGGTCCTGTAACCCCCAAAGTGCACTCCAAACAAAATAAAAATTATTTTCTGTTTGTGAATTGTGTGCACTGTGGCTGCACATGCATCAACAAAGGAGAAACGCCAAGCGTGCGCCCGTGTCCCATAAGTAAAAGGCCGGCTGGCTTGCACGTTAAAGGGTGCTGTAACCCCCAAAGTACACTCCAAACAAAATAAAAAAATGTTTTCTGTGTTTATGAATTGTGTGCACTGTGGCTGCACGTGCATCAACAACGGAGCAGCGCCAAGCATACGCCTGTGTCCCATAAGTAAAGAGCCGGCTGGCTCATTTCTTAAAGGGTGGTGTACCCCACAAAGTGCACTAGTCTCCAGCAAAAATAAAAAAATATTTTCTGTGTTTGTGTGCGCCTTTGCCGCACGTATATATCAAATCAATATAACATAAATGGAGGACCAAACTTTCTCCGATAAAAATAAAATAGGAAAAGATCAAGAACCACTTCCTCCTAGTGCTGAAGCTGCTGCCACTAGTCATGACATAGACGATAACATGCCATCAACGTCGTCTGCCAAGGCCGATGCCCAATGTCATAGTAGAGGGCACATACAATCCCAAATGACAAAGTTCAGGAAAATGACCTTAAAAAAAACATTTAAATCATCTGAAGAGAAACGTAAACTTGCCAATATGCCATTTATGACACGGAGTGGCAAGGAACGGCTAAGGTCTTTCCCTATGTTCATGACTAGTGGTTCAGCTTCACATGACGATGGAAGCCCTCCTCCCGCTAAAAAAATTAAACGAGTTAAGCTGGCAAGAGCACAGCGAAGAACTGTGCGTTCTAAGAAGATATCACAAATCCCCAAGGAGAGTCCAAGTGTGGTGGCGGTTGCAATGCCTGACCTTCCCAGCACTGGATGGGAAGAGGTGGCTCTTTCCACCATTTGCACGCCCCCTGCAAGTGCTGAAAGGAGCACCCACAGTCCACTTGCTGATATGCAAATTGAAGATGTCACTGTTGAAGTACAACAGGATGAGGATACTGGTGTAGCTGGCGCTGAGGAGGAAGATGTGAGGACGATTCTGATGGTGATGTGGTTTGTTTAAATCAGGCTCTGGGGGAGACAGTTGTTGTCCGTGGGATGAAAAAGCCCATCACGGTCATGCCTGGGCAGAAGACCAAACATTCCACCTCTTTGGTCTGGCAATATTTCTATCCATATCCGGACAACAACTGTCTTGCCATATGTACAATATGTAAAGGTGAAATAAGTAGGGGTAGGGACGTTAACCACCAAGGAACATCCTCCCTTATACGGCATCTGCAGCGCGTTCATAAAAAGTTACTGTCAAGTTCAGAAACTTTGGCTAAGACCGTAAGCAGTCCAGGGACACCTAAATCCCATTGTCCTGTTGTATCCAAGCGCCTGCAAACCATACCGGCAAATCCCTCCTCGTCAATTTCCTCCTTAGTCAGGATCGGAAGTAGTCCTGCAGGCCATGTCTCTGGCATGACTGACTCTCCTATCCGGGATTCCTCCAGAGGATCCTGCATTGTTACGCCTACTGCTGCTGTTGCTGCTGTTGCTGCTGTTGGGAGTCGTTCATCATCCCATAGAGGAAGTAGGAACACCACTACTTTTACTACACAATTGACCCTCCAACAGTCCTTAGCGAGGAGGATGAAGTACGACAGCAGTCATCCTAAAGCAAAACGTATAACTGAGGCCTTGACTGCTATGTTGGTTTTAGACATGCATCCGGTATCCGCCATTAGTGCAGTGGGATTTACACAATTGATGGAGGTAGTGTGTCCCCGGTTCCAAATCCCATCTAGAGTCCACTTCACTAGGCAGGCAATACCGAGACTGTACAGAAACGTCAGAAAAAGTGTCCTCAGTGTCCTGAAAAATGCGGTTGTACCCAGTGTCCACTTAACCACGGACATGTGGACAAGTGGAACAGGGCAGACTAAGGACTATATGACTGTGACAGCCCACTGGGTAGAAGTATCACCTTACGCAGCAACAACAGCAGCGTCACCAGTAGCAGCATCTCAGAAACGCCAGCTCGTTCCAAGGCAGGCAACGCTGTGTATAACTGGTTTCAGTAGGAAGCACACCACCGACAACCTCTTAGAGAAACTGAGGGAAATCATCCCCCAGTGGCTTACCCCACTTAGACTCTCCTGGGTATTTGTGATATCTGACAATGCCACCAATATTGTGCGGGCATTACATCTGGGAAAATTCCAGCACGTCCCATGTTTTGCTCACACAATAAACTTGGTGGTGCAGAATTTTCTGAAAAGCGACAGGGGCATGCAGGAGATGCTTTGGGTGGCCCGAAAAATTTCTGGCCACTTTTGCCATTCAGCTACTGCGTGCCGAAGACTGGAGTGCCAGCAAACACTCTTGAACCTGCCCCGCCATCACCTGAAGCAAGAGGTTGTGATGCGGTGGAACTCAACCCTCTATATGCTTCAGAGGATGGAGGAGCAGCAAAAGGCCATTCAAGCCTATACATCCACCTATGACATAGGCAAAGGAGGGGGTATGCACCTGACTCAAGCGCAGTGGAGAATGATTTCCGTGTTGTGCAAGGTTCTCCAGCCCTTCGAACTTGCCACACGTGAAGTCAGTTCAGACACTGCCAGCTTGAGTCAGGTCATTCCCCTCATCAGGCTTTGGCAGAAGCAACTGGAGAAAGTGAAGGAGGAGCTAAGATGGAGCGATTCCGCTCGGCATGTGGGACTTGTGGATGAAGCCCTTCATTCGCTTTGCCAGGATTCCAGGGTGGTCAATCTGTTGAAATCAGACCACTAAATTTTGGCCACCGTGCTCGATCCTAGGTTTAAAGCCTATGTGGTGTCTCTCTTTCCGGCCGACACAAGCCTGCAGAGGTGCAAAGACCTGCCGGTGAAAACATTGTCAGCTGAAGCGGAACGTGACACATCAACAGCTCCTTCTTCATTTTCTCCCGCAACTGGGGCTGCAGGATAAAACTTAGGTATCCTAAGTAATCTGTTGGCGGTGATGCAGGGCAGGCAGGACCAAGTTTGGATATCTGGTCTGGACTGAAGGACCTGGCAACAATTTCTGACATGTCTACTGTCACTGCATATGATACTGTCACCATTGACAGAATGGTGGAGGATTACATCGGTGACAGCATCCAAGTAGGCATGTCAGACAGTCCGTACCTGTACTGGCAGGAAAAAGAGGCAATTTGCTGGCCCCTGTACAAACTGGCTCTATTTTACCTGAGTTGCCCCCCTTCCAGTGTGTACTCCGAAAGAGTGTTTAGTGCAGCCGGGAACCTTGTCAGCGAAAGGCGTTGGAGGTTGCTTCCACAAAATGTGGAGAAGATGATGTTCATAAAAATGAATTACCAACTCTTCCAGGGAGACCTGCCTCCAGAACGTACAGAGGGACCTGTGGTGGTGGATTCCAGTGGGGACGAGTTAATACTCTGAGGATGAGGATGTACACAACACTGAAGAGGGTGAGGAATCGGTGGATGAGGAGGATGAGGACGACATCTTGCCTCCGTAGAGCCAGTTTGTGCAGGGACAGATTAATTGCCAGCTTGTTTTGTGGGGGCCCAAACGAACCAATCATTTCAGCCACAGTCGTGTGGCAGACCCTGGCGCTGAAATGATTGGTTTGTTAAAGTGTGCATGTCCTGTTTATACAACATAAGGGTGGGTGGGAGGGCCCAAGGACAATTCCATCTTGCACCTCTTTTTTTTCTTTGCATTATGTACTGTTTGGGGCCTAGTTTTTCAAACTGCCATCCTGTCTGCCACTGCAGTGTCACTCCTAGATGGGCCACGTGTTTGTGCCGCCCACTCGTGTCGCTTAGCTAGCCTTTTGGACATAAAAACACTATTGTGAGGTGTGAGGTGTTCAGAATAGACTGGAAATGAGTGGAAATTAAGGTTATTGAGGTTAATAATAGCATAGGAGCAGAAAAAACAACACATTCTGTGATTTTAGCTGTTTTAATTCTTTTTAAAAAAAAAATACAGATCCAAAACACAAAACCCAGAACCCAGAACCCAGAACCCAAAACACGGAAGGGTGGTTTTGGCAAAACCAATCCAGATCCAAAACACGCAGAAAGATCCAGATCCAAAACCAAAACACAAAACACGAAAATTTGCCGGTGCACACCCCTAATTTTTATTATTGTTGCCATTTGTAATTGAGGTTGCAAATTATCCTGATTTCCTCCCTGACCCATAATGTGCCAGACATTAAAATGATGAGCTGACAACCCAATTAAAGTAATTTTCATTACTATACTGTATATTAAATATGTTGCTAACATGAAGAAAGTAAATAAGAGGACCCAAGAGAACCAGCCATGGCTTAGAGTGGTGGTAAAGTCAGTTTACATCCTGTGTGGTATCACGAATTGGACTCTGGGCCTGATTCAGACCGGGTCACAAGCGCTGAGTGCTCTCAACCGGGTCGATAGTGGCCCAGAGCGCATGCGCATGACGGAGCCGGCTCTGTTGTGCGCATGCGCGAGACCCGGATAGCGACGGGCACTCCGTCGCTCCGGGTCTCGTACCAAAGGGGGCGTACTGTTGATGTGTTCCCATGTGAACGTCTCCGTTTGGGGGCGGCCCCACTGACGTCACGAGTGATGTCAGTGGGAGAGATTTCGGCTCTGTTAGAACCAAAATCTCTCTGGGGCTTGCGGCAACGAGACCCTACCACAAGGCTTGACCATCGCGACCATCTTCCTGGCTGCTCACTATAGCTGTGGGTGGTCACCCACAGCTATGCGAGCGGCCAGGAGGCCGTTCTAAAAAAAACATAGCCCGGCCCTGATTCAGAGCGAGCGCTCTGTCAGAGCATCCGGCTCTGAATCAGGGCCTCTGGTCTCAAGCAAAAGTCCTTCCAAATGCCCATGGTACGTACTTTACAGAATTTTTGCTTGAATGTTATTACTATTGCAGGTCATTTGCCTATACAGTACTGCTCTCTGCCATAATGCCCATTATTACTGTATACTGTAGATTTGTACTGGATTACAATTTATTTTTATGTGTAAATTCAATTTATTCTTAATTCCGTCACACTGTAAAGTTGATTGTGGTTGAATTAAGAGGAAGATGAGCGTACCGCTGCACAAATCAGATAGATTCTCCAATCACAGCATAACCATAATCTAAATCGGCGTTGACTAGAGATGAGTGGTCCGGATTACCTTGAATGCGGACCCCTCTGAACTTCTTAATCCAAGCCTCATCCGAGTCTTGGCGCAGGGATTTCCGCCACGTTTGGATGTCAGATCGAGGTCGAACGCCATCCTCCCGGCGTCCAATTCTCATGGGCTTTGGATTCCATATAAGGAGTCACAGCCAGGGCTTGGTGCCATCCACTCAAGTCCAGTCACACTTCTGCATGCTGCACTCTGCTCTGCGGTGTCCAAGTGGGGCTGTGTCCATCTCTAAGGGGCTGTGCTGCTGTCATCTCTATGGGGCTGTGCTGCTGGGGCTGTGTCCATCTCTAAGGGTCTGTGCTGTTGGGGCTGTGTCCATCTCTAAGGGGCTGTGCTGCTGGGACTGTGTCCATCTCTAAGGGGCTATGCTGCTGGGACTGTGTTCATCTCTAAGGGTCTGTGCTGCTGGGTCTGTATCCATCTCTAAGGGGCTGTGCTGCTGGGGCTGTGTCCATCTCTAAGGGACTGTGCTGCTGGGGCTGTGTCCATCTCTAAGGGGCTGTACGGCTGGGGCTGTGTCCATCTCTAAGGGGCTGTGCTGCTGGGACTGTGTCCATCTCTAAGGGGCTGTGCTGCATGGTTGCCAACTTTTAGCTCCCTCATTCCAGGAGGGAGCTATTGGGTTTCCTAAGCGAGGAGGTGTGTTGCGGCAAAAGGGGCCTGACAAATGACGCATGAATGGGGACGGAGCATGGGCGTCATAGCGCGATCTCTTAATTGCGGCCCTGCCCCTTCTTCAGAATGCCAAGAATAATGGCATTGTGAAGCAGGGTGCGGAGCCACGATGACGCGAATCAGAGCAAATTGCCGCCGAACTGCTGCCGGGGTTATACTATAATCATGGGGGGAGGCCCAAACGGGTCGCCGGGGACCGAGAGGCTTGCCTATCTTTCCGGGGGCCGCGAGCGGCACCCGATTTTTGCGGGTCTGCCGGCATAATCTGGAGGGTAGTGCTGTCACTGTGTCCATCTAAGTGGCTTTGCCCAGTACCCTTAGTCTAATTCCATCACAGTGCTGCTGCACTTACTCCATAGGCCCCACCCACTGCGTTCACAGTGTGACTCCAAACTTGTAAGCAAAAAAAGTTTCAAAAATAACAAATAAATCCAAATCAAAAACCGTACAATGAATCAGAGGCAAATCCAGATCTAAATCCAGCTAAAATGGTCCAGCGCACATCTCTAACATTTACCTTCACTTAATAAACCAAATGAAAATTTGTGTGTTAGTAAATGTGTGTATTAGCCCAGAAACACAATATTTGTTCCATAAGAGTGTTAGGGACCTGCCTGATAGAGATCACCTGGACGCGGTGGGCAGGCCCATAATAATAGCCATTATTATGCAAAGAACCTCTTTGATGCTATTTAGCAGTTATATTATTAGGTTCAGCATGGTTAGAGTGTGCACTTGCATTTGTCTCTTTATGCTTGCAGCACTACAAGTCTCAGCACGTAGCACCTTACATTGTGCTTAGGATATGCAATCTAGGGACCCTCACCCCACAATATCAAGTTAGTTAGATTTAGAATCAATCAAAAACTATTAAAATCGATCTTTCAAACTCTTCAAGTTTCCCTTTTTCCCCTCTAACTTTCTAGTCTAAGGAAGGCATACCAATGTGCAGATTCAAAAAGTCGTAGTATTGCCTCTTGAGTAGGTCCTTCTAAGGTATTTATATACGGTCCACATTTTTTTATAAAACCTTTATCCCCCTTTTTCTATCTCTACTCCTATCAGTTTTCTCTCTAAATATAGTATTTGCATTAGCATTGACGTTACATTTTCTATCATTGGGGGCGACTTTTCCAGACAATTTATTAATCACTTTTTTGCCACTGTAACAATAATTGAGAGAATAGGTTCTAATTGCTTATTTCTTATCTCTGATTTCCAATTATTGAAATTTGCGAACGGCAATGCTCTTGGATCTAAACTCACTTTTATTTTGAATATTCTATTCAAGTATCCCACTAATTTATTCCAAAACCGCATAATCTTAGGGCAATACCAAAATTTATGTATAAGCACTGCATTTTGTGCTCGACATTTTAGGCATATTCCTTCTTCTTCTCTAACCATATATTTGCGTTGCCCCTGTGCTATATATGCTCTATATATTATTCGAATATGTGTTTCTTGTAGTTGTGCCGAAAAAAGGTTTTTTATTAGCTTTCCCATATTTCCAATAATTTCCTCTCTATTAATTCCTGTCGGTAAATCCTTCTCCCATCTCTCTCTAATTTTTTCCCAAATCTTATCTTTATTTAGGTTGATTACCTCCCAGTATAGATATCTTATTTTATATTTCTCCACTTTTGCTTTGGATAACAATTTTGCTACGCTATTCATTTCTTCCACCTCCGGTCTTTTTTTTGTCATTGATCGAA
Organism: Taudactylus pleione; assembly: GCA_031769625.1. Taxonomy (NCBI): domain Eukaryota; kingdom Metazoa; phylum Chordata; class Amphibia; order Anura; family Myobatrachidae; genus Taudactylus; species Taudactylus pleione. Next base: position 1,344,991 of record JAUIMM010000358.1, read on the forward strand.
TATAATCTCTCATTTGTAGATACATAAAGAATTGTTTATTTTCTAATCCCTTTTTTCTCACTTAGGGCTCTATTTATTAACATTATTTTTACTAAAATAAAGTGAAAAAGGGTGTTTTCACACTATTTTCACATTATTTTAGTATCACATATAGTTATTACAGGGCAATTGGAGTAGAATTTGTAAAATTGTACTCCAACCCCTAAGTATCACTTATTTTTAGTAAGCAGATCGAATTTCCCATAATTGTAATGGGAAACGTGATCCGACCAAAGTTACTAAAGATAAATTGTAAAAAAATACAGGGGAAAGCCCTGTAATAATAATGCCACCTGGAGGTGGCGTTATCCAGGGTCTCCCCCAGTTACCGGACTCCTGCTCCGCTCTAAAAGGCAGAGCAGAGCCCGGAGCCGGTCCCAGTGCTCAGCTGTGTGGTCTAAACAGACCACAAGCTGATCAATGCAAAAAAAAAATAGTCAAAAATAAAATGAACTTACCTGACTCCAGGGACCGCTGGTCGGGGCTCCGGTGATGACTCCCCTCCAGTCAGCTGGTCTCCCATGCTGCACTGCGGCCCGGTCATCAGGTGATCGGGTCCCAATATGGGATATTAGCTGACCGGAGGCATGGAAGACATCACCGAAGCACCGTTGACTGCAGGTAAGTGCTATTAAGGCGCGGGGGGGGGTCTGCGATCGTGGGGGGTGGGTCTTAGTGTCAGGGGGGCTTAGCGCCATGGGGTAGCAGCGGTAGCCGGTTGGCTCATGCGTGGGGCACTAGTCACGGTATTTTTTTGCGAAAATATCATAATTACAGTGCGGAGGGGATTCTCAGGGACAGAGCTTTCTCGCAAACTCTGTCCCTGCAAGTAAATCCCTGTGATATTGCCTGAATTCGCAATGCAAATTCAGTCGATAATATCACACTACAATTTGCATTACAAATGCGGATTGTAGTAAATAGAGCCCTAGATCTTGAAAAGACATTATCTCACCCCCTGGATCAAAAACATCTCTAATTTTACTAATTCCTTTAGATCTCCATTGCCTGAACTGACCCTTCTCCAATGCCTCAAAACAAGGGTTTCCCCATATCTCCACATATTTAGAAAATCTTGGATTTTCTTTTGTTCGTTTATTTATATCCCACCGTGACTGGTATGTGTCTTTAATATTATATTTGTCACAAACTGCCTTGGTAGCTTTTTCCTGGGGGTATGTAACAGTGCACTTAATGCATATGGTTCCACTATTTCTTTTTCTATTTTAAGATTTGTGTATTCTGCCTTATCTAATAACCAGTCTATTATATATCTAAAGTGAGTCGCCTTAGTAAAGTTCATTATATCGGGTATTGCCAAAACCTCCATCTTTTAATTTTTAGTTTATTCATAGATTTACATACCCTCTTCCCTCTCCACAAATATTCCGAGAACATTTTAGTACAATAATTTACATCTGTTTTTGTCATCTTAATCGGGAGCATTTGTATCACATATGCCAATTTGGGAAATATTATTGTTTTTATCACAACTGCTCTACCCAGTAATGATAGTTGCATGTCTTTCCAGTTTTCAACTTATTTTTATTTTATTAATTACATTCCCATAATTTGCTTTATATATCTTATCTATTGGATATGTGATATATATAACTAAATATTTTATTTTATTTGATATTACCTGAAATGGAGTTATGTCTTTTAATATTTTAGTTGTAATTGGAATTGGATTTAGTGGAAGAAGTTCTGATTTTGTTGTATTAATCTTAAATCCATTAAAACTACCAAATTTATTAATTTCATGTAACACTACCGGAATAGATCTACTTGGGTTTGCTATTAATATTATCACATTGTCCGCAAACATTGCCACTTTTAGTTCTGTTTGTTTAATCCGTATGCCTTGAAATTCTCTATTTTTCCTAACGGTTCAATTGCCATTGCGAACAACAATGGTGACATCGGGCACCCTTGACGAGTCCCTCTTCCAATTTGGATCTCTCCTGACATATATCCATTACAAATAATCCTAGAAGTTGAATTTTTATATAGTGTGGTCAATATATTTATAATTCTTTTGGGATCCCAAACTTCTTCAAAGCTGTATATAAATGATCCCAAGCAATTAAATCAAAGGCCTTTTCGGTGTCTAATGATAGTATATATTAGGGATTTTTTCCCTTTATCCTGTATAAATTGAGCCACTGTTAAAACTTTCCTCACATTACTACCCAAATGTCTTCCTCGTATAAATCCTGTCTGATCTTCTTCTATTAATTTTGTAAGTATTGTCTTCATCCTTTCTGCTAATATTTTAATTACTATTTTATAATCGGAATTTAACAGGGATATTGGTCTATATGACTCTGGCTTTTCTAAATTCTTTCCAGGTTTTGGAATAATTCTAATGTTAGCATCATTAAAGTAGTTTGGTATACACCCCTTTACAATTATTGTGTTACATACGTCTACTAATATATCTCTAATTTTATTATTTAACAGTTTATAATACTCCCCCAGTAGCCCATCCGGTCCTGGCGCATTCTCTGATTTCAGGCCTGATATAATTTTTATTATTTCTATTTTAGTTATTGGGGCACAATGTTTTCATGCTGTTTCTTCCTCTACCTGTGGTAAACTTATTTTTTTCCAAAATTCCCTCTTTGCTTCCTCATTTACTTCTTGATTCCTATATAATTCTTTGTAAAAACTTCTAAATACCTCTACTATCTCTTCTCCATTTTTTACATATGTATCATCTGACTTCCATAGTTTAGTTACTACCGATGTAGACTTAAATCCTTTAAGTAGATCGGACATTAATTTTCCAGATTTATTTCCATATGCATGGAACCTATACTGTCTATTCAGTGCATATCTCTCCCCCATTCTTTCCAATACCTCCTTTCATTTGGCATCTTGCGATAAATTTGTTTTATATTTTTGATATGTTTCTGTTAACGTTAGGGATGTGCAGGCTCGGTTCTACTCGGTTCCGTTCGGTTCTTTTTACCGGATCTTATTGGGTTTCAGCTGTCAAGAACCGAGCCTGCACATCCCTAGTTAACGTACTTTGTGTATGTCTGTAAAGGGATGTTGATTCTTTCCGTCTTCTCGCCACATATTCTATAATCTTTCCTCGGATAACTGCTTTGGATGCCTGCCAATAATTTAATGGGTCTTCATTTTAACTTGATCTATTGTTATTTTCAATTCTTCTAACGCTTTTCTAAAATGTAATGATTGCAACATATACGTCGGAAAAGTCCATTGTGGCACTCTACGCTTATCTTTTTTAATTGCTATCTGTGCCCACATCAGAGATTGATCCGATATACACCCAGGTTCAATCTCTGTTTTTATTACGTTTGTAATCCAGGCATTCATCAAAAAAAGATATATTCGATCCTAGATAGTGCACCATGTGCTGCTAACATACCTGTGAATTCTTTATCTTGTGGGTGTTGGACTCTCCAAATGTCAGTTTGTTTCAGCTGATTCATAAAGTATTGTACCCCCTTTTTTTGGTAACTCCTTCCTACTTCTACATATAGAGTTAGTATCCACATACTTATCAGCAATTAAATTGAAGTATCCTCCCACTATTATAGGTAATGACATATATGCCTATAATTTTGTTATTATCTTTGAAAAAAAATCTTTTGAATATAAATTAGGAGCATAGATGTTGCATATCACCATTTTACTTTGCTCAACATTGCATTTAATTATGATATATATTCCCTCTGAGTCTATTATAGAGGACTCGACTTCTACCTGTATCCCTTTTCTTGCTAGTATCAGCACCTCTCTAGCTCTTGCATTAAATGGTGCAGCTGCTATCACCCTCCAACCCATTGTATTGAGAATTTCTATTTCTGGGGATATTAAATGAACTTCTTGCAGCAATACTATATCTAGGCGCATTTTTTTTTTAAGGTATATTAATATTTTTTTCCTTTCAATCGAAGGAGTTTATTCCTCCTACGTTCCATTTTCCTATTTTAAGTGCTTCTGTCATTTTCCTACTTTTTTGTTATCTGGATACCTTAGACTTTTGATGAGTTTGTACTTCCCATTACCAACATACCATACATTCTCTATAACATTCTCCCTACATTCTTCCCCTGTTCTCTCCTCTCTCTCTATCCCACATACATCCCACATCTTTCCTTGAGCGTTTTCTTAACTCAAAGATATTCCTTTCTCAATCGACTTCCTAGTTATTTTATTTTACTTTCTTTCTTTAACTTATCTGTATCTAATAGCTCTTTGCTTTCCATAGCCTTTCCATAATATTTTCCCCTCTTGTCATTAACTCTTGTATTTTCTCTGTTTCCCTCGCCTCCCCTCTCCCCCGCCCCTCAATGATTCCCCTCATGTATTTTTACAATATTCTCCTTCTCCCCTTCCCCACTTCTATGCATACAATCTTCTTTCCTTCTGATGTGAATCCCTTCTATATACCTTTATGCCTAAACACATCCTCATACCCATTGTGTTTTCTAATGCAAACAAATTTAAAAAAAAAATCCAATACTATATACTTTGCAAATTTCCATTTCTATCATCAAAATGTTCCCCCTTTCTTTTTATATATTAATTTAATTCTATTATTTCCCATCTTATTCCAAAAAATACCCATATTGTAAATCTCATATTATTATATCAAGTGTTTCTCATTATTATTAGTGTTCTAATACAATTTATATTCTCTATTATTTCTTTCCCAACACTTCCAAACAATACATCCCTGTGTGTCCTTCATTCTTATGACGTGCTTCGTATTTTTACTATCATCATCTCTATGTTTTACAACCAATTTTAATCTCACTTATTTCTTACATCCAAGCGATACAACCCACTATACATGTTGTGAAAAAAATAAAAATAAAAAAATTGCAAAAAGATTAGATGTATTGTGGACGAATGAGAGAAGGAAGAAAGGGGATAGGGAATGAATGTAAAGTGTATAAGGTAAATGGAATGTATAGTTGTATATTTATTACATGTATGTGAAACAGTATGTCATTGGAATATAATGTGGAAAATGAATAAAAAACATATTAGACCAAAGAAAAAATCGATCTTTAGTAAAAATGATGCGTAGAGACCAGGGATGGAGCATCGTCACCACCCCCGTAAAAGGGCAACAGGCACGTAATGGCAACTGAAGGTGTTTATATAAAGCTGAGAGTAGGCGAGCCCTGAGGCTATTGGGCCAGTGTGAGCGACATCGCAGCTTCGGGTCTGCACATGCGCAGTGCGCCTTTTGTGCATGATCAGATCTAAGAACAGCCATTGGGTTTGCATACAGTACATCTCTGAATCAGGCCCATGAATCCAATTGAGTTGGTCTGGGCTCAGGTGAAATGATATATAAGCCTAAACATCCACTGACAGATGGCATATTGAAGCTTTGGGACAGTCAGCCTGATTCACTACGGATTGCTATTGCGATCGCAGCTGCGATTACGCACACAGACCCGCTGAGAAAATATGCTAATGATTGCAATCACAATGCTGTCGCAACAGGCAACATGGAGACGCCCACTGCAACCCACTACCGCTATCTCACATCCGTAATACCTCACAGTCCTGTTAATGCATCGGGAACATCACGTAACATCGGCCCCTCACTCACAATTACAACAAGTCAGACCTTACTCAGAAATTGCTAACCTCATTGCACGCAGTGAGTACACGAGCTGCGTATGCCATTGCAGTGGCTAATTTATACACGCTCATACAAAGGCGTTTAAACGGACAGACACACCTGCGTTTCTCCGACCACTCCCCAGTCACCACCCTCAAGATACTCACAGCCTGTCACTTACTCTGCGATGGATTCTTATCTGCGTAGGTGATCATAGTGTGACCGCAAAGCAAATTCACGCACGCGCACTGCGGTGCATACGCATACGCAATACGCACCATCGGCCGATCTGTGTACTCTGTTGCAGTTGCGATCCGTAATGAGTCAAGCCCAATGTCATGGCATTTGAACAGTGCAGTAGGAGTACTGATGATTTGGGATGCAGTCAGGAAGCCGATGGTAAAAATGCAGAGCGCCAGCTTCCCGACTGTCTAATAACGGCAGGGGTCTAAAATCCCGACGCCTATAATTTTACCTAAGCCGGGAGCGCGACGCCCGGCATACCGATCGAAGGTCTGATGTTTAAAAGGAAAAAAATATTATTTTTTAGAAATATTAAACAAACAAAATCTTTTATATTTTTTTATTAAATCCTTTTGGATAAGTTGAAATACATGTTCTTCCCCTAATTCAACCTAATTCACTCATAAAAAAATAAAAAACGACAAATTTTGAGCAGTTTTTAGGAAGTAAATTTGTCAGTTAAGTGGTTAATAAACTTGTTCATACCAAATTAATAGTAGTGTGTGGTTTCAGAGACGGCTCCTGGGAGCATCGCAGATCCTAAGACGCGACGTCAGATCTGCAAGACAATTGGCAATCTGAGTGACTCTGAGGTTACTCAGATTGCCCACCTGTAGTCGAAGCCAGACGTCTGTGTTGGAAGACGCAGACTCTGACCTTGGCATCACCAGAAAATGGGGGTGAAACATCTGACCTACAGACACCTTCCCCCTGTACACATAAATTCACCAAGCTTCCTTATTTTGCCAGACAGATAAAGCTTCTGCTTCTCAAAAACCATCTGCCAACTGTTTTGGAGCATGGCAACAGCTACAGGTCGTGTATTGCTAGAGAAGCTGCATTGGAGGGACATTAGGTGGCGCTGTGTCTAAAGGTGCCATTGTTGTAGTTTTCCTTTGATAGTATATTGCACTGTCTTTCAGGGATCTTGTGTGTCACCCTACTTACTATTATATGAAGTTTTACACATTCTGGACATAGCAAAGCTTCTTACTCTGTGAGTTGGCTCTTGAACAGAGAAGCATATTGTGCAACATTCTCCATTTATCCTCTACTTACAAACATCTTTATCCCACATTGGACACCTCTGGGGATGGGGCCTGAAGCCATTCCTCCATTCAAGGAAAGGGACAAATATGCTGTGTAATTGTACCATGGTTTACAAATCATTCTAAAAATTTTTGGGAATGTAGTCAGCATCCCGGCATCCAGGATGCTGACAGTCTAATTACCGACGCCGGAATCGGGACAGCGTCGGAATCCCGGCACCAGTATCCCGACCACCGGCATCCCGAAGGTAAGTATCGGGCATTAGGGGTGGGTTAGGTTTAGGGTTAGGGTTAGGCACTAGGGAGAGGGTTAGGGTTAGGCACTAAGGGGGGTGGATTAGGTTTAGTATACAGGGAGGGGGAGGTTAGGTTTAGGCACTAGGGGGAGGTTAGGTTTAGGCACCGGGGAGGGAGGGTTAGGGTAGGGGTTAGGGTTAGTATACTTACCTATGGGTGTTGGGTGTTCTGACTGTCAGAAAGTCGATGTCGGTATTCTGATCGGCGGCATCCCGAACGCCGGGAACCCATAACCAACCCCATTTTTTTTATTAGTCTTATCGGTACAGATGTATCCTCAGTTACTGTGTGTCTTTACTTCATATGGTGCAAGGCACCCAGAGCGACTGAGCAGTAGCGTACAATAATTTTTTTTTGCATCTGCTCACAGTGTACAAGAGATACTAGGCTGCGACTATAACCACACATGAAATGGTTTTACATAAAGTCGCAGAAGCAGCGCAACGGAGCATGGCGTGGGAAATAGACCGCTCACACTGGATGTACACAGACAAATATTGCACATCACATTGGTCAGTCTATGTCGCACACCCATTGGTTAGTGTACAGCTACGCTAGCAATGTAGTTTTGTCGTGTCTGTTTTAATTGTGCAAATAAGAATAAAATTACGCCTGGCATGGGACCTTTAATAAGCGAACAATACACACAATCATTCAGCCTGTACACTCGGCACAAGAAAATAAAACATGCAGTATAAAAAGTGTTGTATAACTCTTGCACATGCAGTTCCATGTTTCTAACCATTTAATTATCCTGTATATATGTGTTTAGTTCTCCGTTAGTCAACTGTTAATGCAAAAACCACCCACTTGGGTCAATCCTGAGAGCTAACTACCTAAAGAATGTAATTGGTGTCAGACAGGTTTGTTGCAGGGAATGAGTCACAACCAGATAGGAATCTAGAAAGGAATTAGGATATGAAAAACGCCAACTACAATTTTAGGGCCTGATTCAGAAAGGATTGCAACGTCTAATACGCACGCAATCGGACGATTGTTGTGTTCTGTGATCGCAGAGACTACACAGACCCATCGCAGAGTGATTGACAGGAAGTGCCATTTGTGGTCAGCAAAACGCAGGCTTGCCATTGCATTTGAACGCCATTGCAAGGCCGTGCATAAATTATCAGCTGCGATGCTTTACAGCGTGCAATGAAGTCAGCAATTTCTGAGTAAGGTCAGAGCTTGTCCAAATGTGCGCGAGGCTGCGATGGTACTCGATGTTACCAATGGTTTCGCAGTCTTGCTAAGGATTACGGATGTGTGTAAGGTAAAATGGGAGCTATTATGTTGCGGTGCGACGGCATAGCGATCGCAATGGATTAGCATACTATCGCAGTCAGACTGCGTCGGTAATCGCTATTGCAATCGCAGTTGCGTTCCCTAGTGAATCAGGCCCTTATCACTTAATACATAATAAAGCATAAAAAATATGGTGTTCCCCTTTTTTGTGATCATTATCAAATCATACGCCCGAAAAGATTTGCCATTTAAATGATAGATTATATTAGTCCTCCGATTATGGGTGCGTAGATATTTTTAAGGTAAGCTTGCACTTGATTCTAAAACCTTATGACAAAATGTCAATGTGATCTTTTATGTCAGGATGTAAAAACCCCCCAAAATAAAAAAATAAATAACCGGCGGAAAATAAGACTTTATGACAAGCCACTCTGCTAATAAATGTTGCATAAATCTTTGTAACAGTAATTTTATTGCAGGTTACGCCGATGTAAATCTTGCAAGGAAATATACTGCTGCCACCGTCTCTCTATAAATAAAAGTAAAGTCTAACCATGAAAATAATAATAATTTAACAACGAAAATCAAAATTCATTTTGCATTTCAGCAGAGAAATAGAAGAGATTTGGCTTTTCCCAGCTTAATCTGGTCACGCATGGGATAGCATTCAGTGTCAGCAGCTATGGTAACACTTGCAGATAACGCAGCTGGATAAGCTTAAAGCTGGGTAAATGGGAACCTGAAGCTGTGCCTGAAATGTTAGCGATGAGCGGGCCGCAGTAAGGCACTTTCAGGAATATTTCTGCACTGTACGTTCTTTAACAAAAACCACCTGTTGTTTCTGCCTGACAGTAAATCAGGCAAATTACATTGGACGGATAGTTTTTTTTTTTGTTCCTTTTGTTCAAAAGATCGCTTAAAGAGAATAACGAGGCCTTGGCTCTGTGCTGAATTATAGGCAATGAGTTTTAGAGAATGATGATTATGTGATAAATGTTGACGGCAACCTAAGGAGTGCGCTTGTTTTACAGGAAATACAGGAAATCACTGACTTTTAAGTAAAGAGGAGTGGGCCGGATGGGAGGGGGTTTCTTGGATGATCAGCATTTCAGAATTCACCTTTACAATGTAATTTTTGGACATGAAGTAGAGAAAAAACATACTCTGGAACTGTACATTTTATACTAGTTTTTAATGGTCTTAAATCTTGATGACAGACTAATTGTTTATACAGTATGATTATTTTATTTGACCTACTAATTCATTATTTAAAAATGTAAATATTAAGTCCCAATCTTGCTACAAGCTATATTCTTTCTACGGTATGTGAGGCTGTTTCCAGTGACGCTACTATTTGCTGGTGGGACTATGCATGTATATTCAATGGTGGAAGCATTTGCATACACTGGTAGAACTATTGTATGGACTCCCTTTGGACGGTTGTAATATGCTCTTCTACAGGTGCACAGCAAGACCTTTGGGGACCCTATAGTAAAATGTTTCCATAGGCCCCCCTCCCTACTGCAGGGCGGCTTATCTGTTATCACAGGCCCAGAGAGCTCAATCTTTGCTTGATAATGCTGGGAGGAAGCATGACCAGAGATATGGACTGTCAAAATGCCAACCGCCGGATTCCCGACTGTGAAATCCCGACAGGGGACTAATGATAGGCATCGAAACCCTGATGCCAATCATTATCCGTATGCCGGGAGCCCGACGGTCGGCATACCCATGGGGGGGTTTAGGGGCTCCCGGAGGGGTCTTAGGGTTAGGCACGCCCTGGGAGGGTTAGGGATAGGCTAGGTGAAGGGGGGGGTTAGGGTGAGGCACCCCATGGGAGGGTTAGGTTTAGGCTGCGGGTATGGGGGGTTAGGTTTAGGCACTTACGGGGGGGTTAGGGTTAGGCACTAGGGGGGGAGGTTAGGCACCATTAGGGTTAAGAGGGTAGAGGGTTACCTAAAGTCCAACTATCCAAGGAACAACCAGGGAAACATAACCTTAGAATATTAGTTCCACTTTATACCAGTTATAGACAGTAATATAGCAGGGAGCAATGGTGAAGCACAGGGAAGTATATATATATATATATATATATATGTGTGTGTGTGTATATATATATATATATACAGTAGAAAAAATGTATATACACACATTAGTGGATGGTGACTAGAACATAAAAAGATAGTACAGATGATGATGACAATGTCCAGAACAGGAATCCAATAAAACGTTCTAGTTGGTAGTAGCCAGATAAATCATAAAACATTATGCAGATGACTATATTCGTTTAAGCCACGTGGGGCTACTGTGCCAAGAGGGGGGGAATCCAATGGGACTCTCTCTGCAGCAACAATCGACCTCTGTCTCCACCTCTCTTCAACGGAGCGATCCAATCGAGTATCATATATTTCAGAGAGGAGACTTGGGGGCATATTTGTCAACACTAAAATAACGTTTTTAAGGACATTTTCCTTAAATACCGTTATTTTAGTATTCAGGAAGTATCTTAACACAGGAGATATCACTGATATCTCCTGGTTAAGTCCCCCTGTGTTAATTTCCACACTACCCATACATTAGTACATTAGTATGGGGATGTAGAAATTATGGTATTCACCAAATTACAAAAATTATGTATTTTCAGAATTTGATGGAGTTACTATACACCACTGTGAGGTACAGCCACCCCCCCTGCCCGCATACAAAACGGGGCAAGTTGTCAATCAACATTGACAGCCACCCCTTTTTGTACCGAGTCCCAGAGCGAGTGATTTCTCACTCGCTACGGGGTGGCGCACGCGTGTATGAATCAGGCCCAGAGTCTGGGGAATCCTGATCCGTGTGAAAGAAGCATCCATTTTGTGTAGGCATAAAATTTACACTTTAAATGTGATATACTGTACTTATAGATACATGTAATCCAACTAAAGATGAGCGGGTTCGGATATCAGAAATCCGAACCCACCCAAATTTTTCAGATCCGAGTCAGATCCAAGCCGGCTCGGGTTTTCCCGCCTGACGGATCTCAAAACGTCATCATCCCGCTGTCGGATTCTCGCAGGGTTTGGATTGTATAAAAGGTCCCACGATTGGTGCCATTTTCATTCCGGCTGTGGAGAGCGAAGAAGGAGGGGGGCTGTGATCGCTGTGCTGTGCTGTTGCTGTGTGTGCATAGGGGCTGGCTACTGTTGTCACTTGTCAGGGGCTGGCTGCTTAATGTCCATACTGCATAGGGACTGACTGGCTGTTGTCACTTGTCATAGGGGCAGGCTGGCTGTTGTCCATTAATCCATACTAGGGCTGGCTGCTGTGCTGGGCTGTGCCCGTTGTCCATAAGGGCTGTGTTGCCAGGAGCTGTGCTGCAGACTGAAGCGGGGGCTTCATTGGCTCCTGTGTCACTGAAGTCCATAAGGGGTGCTGCTGTGTTGTCCAGGGGGTGCTCTGTCCATCAGGGGTGCTCTTCACACCAGAGTGAAAAAAATTAATATTTTTTTTCTGTGTGTGTTTGCACATTACCCACATAGGGTGCTGCCTGTGTTGTTTATCAAGGGGCTTCTGCCTCGTTCATGGGTGCTCTATATATTTTTTCTGTGTGTGTGCATGTTAGCTACACTTATCAGCAACGTAGCTGCGCAGGGGTGCTACCTGTGTCATTTATCAAGGGGCTGCTGCCTCGTTCAGGGGTGCTCTTCCCCCAAGTGCTAAAAAACATGAATCCAATCAATAAATGTGTTTTTTTTTCTGTGTGTGTGTGCGCGCGTTAGCAACACTTATCACCAGCGATGTAGCTGTGCAGGAGAGTTGCCTGTGTAGTTTGTCAAGGGGCTGCTGCCTCGTTCAGGGGTGCTCTCCCCCCCAAGTGCCAAAAAAAAATTAATCCAATCAATCGAGCAATCAATAAATGTGGATTTTTTCTGTGTGTGTGTGCGCATTAGCCACACTTATTATCAGCAATGCAGCTGTGCAGGGGTGCTGCCTGTGTTGTTTATCAAGGGGCTGCTGCCTTGTTCAGGGGTGCTCTCCCCCCAAGTGCCAAAAAAAATTAATCCAATCAATCAATGTGTTTTTTTTGTGTGTGTGTGTGTGCGTGTTAGCCACACTTATCAGCAACTCCTCAGTAGCTGCGCAGGGGTGCTGCCTGTGTCGTTTATCAAGGGGCTGCTGCTTCATTCAGGGGTGCATTCCCCCCAAAAAATTTATCAAACAAGCAATGTGTTTTTTTTTGTGTGTGTGCACGTTAGCCATGACATCACAAATGCCTCAGCTGAGATTTGCAGAAACATTTTGAAAAGGTGAAAATAGAGGATATGGTTTAAAAAAACTGCATTCTCTGATTCTAGCGTCCCTACTCCCTACCCATGGCCCCTCTACCTGAATTTCAGCGAGTCAGAGGGGCAACTCCATTCAACCGTATTTCAGAGTGCAGCTGCTCCTCCTGTAGCCCCGGTCAGAAGATGTGTGGGCGGTTGGTGATATGGACTAAAATGGAGCTCACATCCACTAAGGTGGACAATGAATCCCCAATCTAACAGGGAGTGCAGCTGTAATTTATACACAGCACAGGATGAGATGACGATATAGGCTTGGGTGATGGCATAATCTGGGGTGATGTATACATCATCTTCACACAATATTAATTTGTCCTCGCTGGAATCCACCATTACAGGTGCCTCTGTAATTTTTGCACGTAATTGATGGTAAAGGTCTTTCTCGTAGAATTTGTAGTACATTTTAGGGGAAGTAGTCTCAGGTCAATCAATGACAAGGTTCCCGGCTGTGCTGAAAACTCTTTCTGGAAGGTGGGCAGCTCAAGTAAAGCAAAGGCAGTTTGTGTAAGGGCCTCCAAATTGCCTCTTTTTCCTGGCAGTAGTTCTTTACATCTCTTCCGATCTGTGTCCGTTGGTAAAACGAAACAATGTGTTCATCCCTTCTGGGATGAAAATCCACTACCAGCAGCAGGTATGATGCTCAAGAATTCTCAAGAAAGACACAACGCACATTAAGACAAACTTTAAATCTGAAATGTTGCATTTGCTGCTCTGTTCCACTTGTCCACATATCTGCTCTGGTTAAGTGGAAAGTGGGTACAACGGCAGTCTGATGGCCACTAACTAACTAACTGGGCAGCACAGACGGTGTACTGGTTAGCATTACTGCCACACAGCACTGAGGTTGTGGGTTCGATTCCCACTACTGCCCTAACTGTGTGGAGTTTGTATATTCTCTCTGTGTTTGCGTGGGTTTCCTCCAGGTGCTCGGTTTCCTCCCACACTCCAAAAATATACTGGTAGGTTAATTGGGTCCCAACAAAAATTAACCCTCGTGTGTGTGTATGTGAGCATATGGTAGGGAATATAGATTGTAAGCTCCACTGGGGCAGGGACTGATGTGAATGGACAAATATTCTCTGTAAAGCGCTGCGTAATATGTGTGCACTATATAAATAACTGGTAATAAATAATAAATAAATAACTATCTTTTATTGAATGACCCTGTACAGGTTGGGAAATACTTTCATGTGGAAGCTTTGCAAAGGATTATTTAAAAGTCAATTGTTTTGGAAAGCACTACTAGATTTCTTCCTGGTCCCCTTCTGGGATGAAATAAAATGCACTTGCAGTAGAAGGCATGGTGCTCAAGGAATCTTCTGGGGCAAGGACTGATGTGAATGTGTCAAAAACATTTTTTAAATGCCTCCCATTGTCCCTCATAATTTTACTTTGGAATCAAAAAAATTAAATTAAATTTACTACCATTCATTCCTTCCTGTCCTTGCCTACAACTACATACATACTCCAACTCCCTTAGGCCTCTCTAGAATAATAAAAATATTTGTTTCCTGATGTACCATGCAGTGGCGTAACTATAAATTTTGCTCCCACATGCAAAAAAAGTTTCAGGCGCCCCCCCCCCAAAAAAAATCAAACACACCCAAAGATGACGTTTAAGGTGTGTGGTTACATGATACAGTAATGTGCCTTACACATTATGACACAATAAGCAATGCCGCTTATAACACAGTATACCACACCGGAATGCCCCTTTAACACATTATGCCACATCATAATGCCCCTTACAACATTATGCCACATGGTAATGCCCCTTACACATGCCACACAATAATGCCACTTATAACACATAACATACAGTAATGCCTATAACAAATTATGCCATTTCGTAATGCCCCTATTTCACATTAAGCCACTCCTTAATGCCACATACAACACATTATGCCACACAGTAATGCCCCTTACACATTATGCCACACAGTAATGCCCCTAATAGCACATTGTGCACACAGTAATGCCAAATACACATTATGCCAAACAGTAATGCCCATTACATCCCACTCTGACAGATCTACTTTACCAACCCTCCTCTCTGCTCCTGCCAGTCTGTCACCTCAGCTCAAGACAGGTTGCACAGTTTCTATGTCCGTGTAGATCCAGATTATTGGGAACATAGTTTCTAACCAGTAAACTGCGTGTATCAAGTTAGTGCCCCTTATACAGTGCCCCCTGTAGTTGTGCCCCATATGCAATGCCCCTGTACTAGTGCCCCTTATGCAATGCCCCTGTAATGGTGCCCCATATGCAATGCCCCCTGTAGTATTGCCCAGTATGCAGGGCCCCCTGTAGTTGTTCCCATTAAAGAAGTGCCCCCTGTAGTTGTGCCCATCTGCAGTGTCCCTTGTAGCTGTGCCCATATGCAGTGTGCCCCTGTAGTTGTGACCCCTCAAGTAGTGCCCCCTGAAGTTGTGCCCCCTCAAGTAGTGCCCCTGTAGTTGTGCTCCTTCAAGTAGTGCCCCCTGTAGTTGTGCCCCTTCAAGTAGTGCCCCCTGTAGTTGTGCCCCCTGTAGTTGTGCTCCTTCAAGTAGTGCTCCTGTAGTTGTGCCCCTTCAAGTAGTGCCCCCTGTAGTTGTGCCCCCTGTAGTTGTGCCCCTTCAAGTAGTGCCCCCTGTAGTTGTGGCCTCTCCTGTAGTCCTGCCCCCCCAAACCTCCAACCCCACGTAGTTACCTGACTCCGTGCGGCTATCATCCGGGCTGTCTCTCCTGCTGCCATGCTGACTGGATCTAAATTGATCCAGCAGACGCGGCTGCTCAAGTTCTTCAGCGCGCGGGTGATGTAATGACATCACCAGCGCACTGCATTGCTGGGAACGATGGCCTCTGAAGTGATCGGTAAAGTTAAATTACATGTCATTGCTCTTACCGTACCCCACTTGCACATGAATACACCTTTTGTAGTACAAGAAGCTACAAGTGTTACAAACATTTTGCAGAAAATACCTGCACAAGTTAAGCGCATGATTAGTGCTTCAAATAGTGTGTAGCTTGCATATTGCAGATTTGCCCTCATACACCGTGGCATCGGTCGAGCCAAACAACCCTTTCCAGAGTGCCAGGCCCAGTGCGATTCGGGCTCGCCGAGCATTTTTTTAGCTGAAAATGTTCATCTTACTCTAACATATAAAACAACTGGGAGTGACAACCTACTTTCCTAGATTGCACTGATCAATTTGATGTGCAACATTTGTACATCTGTGTGCGACTGAGGGCCTGATTCAGCTTGGAACGCAGTTGCTAATAGGCACGCAATTGGCCGATTGTTGCTTTCTGTGCATGCATATGCATCGCAGTTAGGGATGTGCGTCGATCCCCGTGTTTTGGTTTTGGATCTGTATCTCCTTCATCTCCTTCAAGGTTTTGGATCTGGATTTGGTTTTTTTTTCCAAACCACCCTCAAGTGTTTTGGTTTTGGAGCTGGATTTTTTAAATAAAAAATAGTTAAAAAGATTTAAAAACAGCTAAAATCATGTAATTTAAGCAATCCAAAATCCAAAATTTAGATTTAAAATCCGAATTCCAAACCGCAAATAGATCAGAACCGCAACCTGGATTAACCTGGATCTCCTCAGGAGATTAGAACCGCAACTCAGATTTACCCGGATTCATGAAATTCGGGTGGATTCGGATTTCTGGAGAACCGAACCACACATCTCTAATCGCAGTGCGAGTGCATGAACCGACCATTGCAATCGGGACTGCGATTGCAGAGGCTACGCAGACCCATCACAGAGTGATTGACAGGAAGTGCCATTTGTGGGTGGTGATGGGGGGTCGGCCGCACGCAGGCGTGCGCCATTGCAGGGGCGTACATTAATTATCCACTGCAAAGCCATACGCAGCATGAGATCCCATAGCATGCGTGGCTGTTTGCAATTTCTGAGTAAGATCATTCTTACCATTACTCGATTGTACCGATGGTTTTGCTATTCTGCTAAGCATTATGGATGTGCGTATGGTAAAGTTGGCATCCTTATGTGGTGCATTGCGATCGCAGTGGTTTGGCATTGCTATCACAGTTGAACTGCGTGTGTACGCAGTACTGCGATCCGTAGTGAATCAGGCCCTGAGTCGGAATCTGTATAGGAAGTTCTACGATGCCACGGCTTTTTCTAACGACAAGTTACGTTGTGCTTCATCTGCGACTTTGCACTAGTTTAAAACTAATTCCTGTGTGGGTAAAGTCGCAGCCCGGCGTCTCTAGTACACGTAGAGTGTTGTTTCGCTGCCTTTGCGAATAAGATGCAAAGAAAAAAATATCGGTGCGGCTCAGTCAAGCTGGGTGTCTCACGCTGTATGGCGTTGTCAGAGTTCAGCCGGGGATCGGCCATCCCTTACCGTCCCGCCGGCTTCCTCTGACTTCCCGGGCAGTCGGGCGGCTGGTGCGGCGACGTGGGAGGTGCTGAGCATTCTCCCTGATGCTGGTGTGTCAGGCGGCCTGGTACGCGGGGATCGGAGTCTCCGTCATGGGCGCCGCCATGACACTTCCTCCTCTGACTTGCCTTCCTTCCCTGACAGTCTGGCCGGTCAGCTGACATTGTGGACCAATCAGCGGGTTTCCAGGGGTATACATCCGGCTCCTGTGTATCAGGTAGTTGCCTGAACAACCATTGTTGCTGCTAGTGTTACTAGTGGTCTCTCGTTCCAGGTTCCCTTGCTTTCAGTGAGCTATCCCAG